>CM066328.1:178243650-178458650 GCA_033807585.1 Hydrophis major
CCAGCATTTGAAAAACATCTTTTTTACTGCTTTTTCAACCTCAGCTGTGCCATGCAAAGCAGCTGAGATTGAAAAAGCAGGAAGTAAAGGACAGGTAAGAGCCCGGGCGGCTGGGCAGGCCAAACAGCAGCAGATACAGAACTAGTTCTGTGTCTGCTGCTCTTCAGAGCTACCGGTTCTATAGAGCTGGGCAGAACCGGTAGCATCCCACCTCCGGTTAAGATGAAAGAGTCAGAGAAAACGCAGCAAGATTTTGATGAAAATAATAGATCATTTTAGAAGCGGATAGAGATGGCAGACTACACTGGATCCTTGGCAAGGATTCAAATTGTTTGCAGTGAATATATGATGCATTGGCTAACTTGAATATGAAAATTAATATATCAAAACTCAAGGTAGTTGAGTTCAATAGAGAAAAAGAAGTCAATTTTTACACATTAAACATAAATGGTAGAAACCTAAAGCAAGTAGATGGATTTGTGTATGTTAGTGGAATGTTTCCCAAAGTTGGATGGAGAAGTTCTGAAAAGCACAAATGCTAGAAAAAAAAATAGCGTGTGATAAGTTGTAAAGAAGGAGTATGCATTGAAGGAAACAAAAATGGTGTGTATATTTCTGTACTTTTTGTTACATGGAAGTGAGGGCTGATTATGTCAGGAGAAAACGGGAATGCAGTGGAATGGGATACTTAAGAAGTGTATCTGGCAAATAAAGAACTAGAATATGGAATGAATGGGCAGGGAATGAATGTAGCTTAAAAGTATATGATCAGAATGAAATAAGTGCACTGAGGTAGTTTGGCAGGTAGAATGAATGGTTGGTAAAAGGAGTCCCTGCAGATTTTACTTCACTAATTGTTGCTGATTATAGGGAGTGGTGCTTATTTCTGTTTCAAGGCCATTGAGCCAGCACTGTTTGAAGACATTTCTGCAGTCATATGGCCAGCATGATGTCATGGAATACTGTTATCTTCACACCGAAGTGGTACCTATTTATCTACTTGCATTTGCACACTTTCAAATACTAGGATACCAGGATATGAGCCACTCAGATCTCGAACCTGTGGCACTCGGATCTCGAACACTGGGTTGTGGGGTTTCCAGTTGACAAGCCTAGCATCTTAACCACTGATTCACCACGCCACTCCTAGAATGAGTGAGGACTGACTTGCAAAATAGATATATGAAGTAAGAGTGGATGACTAAGAGACAGGGGAATTGTTGCTAGATGGATATCCTTAAAAAAGGAAGGAGAAGTGAGAAGAAAAGGAATAAAAAGCAGTGGTATATGGATGTAATGGAAGCAAAAATTATTTGTTTATAATTTTGATTTATAAGGCCACCCCTACTTAAAATCAGTTCTGGGCAACATACAATTAAAATCAATAGAAACAAAGAACTAGAAAGAACATCAGATAATGGGGAAAAAATATATCAAAGCAAATCACATCAGTGGGCTCACACATCAGCCTATTCTTTGGCAGGGGGAAGGGAGGGGAGGCAAAGAAGTCAGGTTTAAAAGAACATTTAAACATTTGCAGTCTGAACCTCTGGGGGGGATGCCATTCCAAAAAGTAGGCAGTAAGAAATGTCCATCAAATGACATTGCTTAATGGAGAGGGTATGAAATCTGCCTATGCTTCAGATGACATAGAATGGCCAGAAATGATGGGAGAGATGAGATAATGGGTAGTGTAACGGGAAGAAGGAAAAGACGGAAGAACCACAAGCAAGACAACACTCAGAGAAAAGTAATTTGAGTCCAAGGCAGAAAAGTAATTTGAGAAAGCTTCTCAGACTTGACCCTCTGTAATTCTCATCAAGATAAAAGGAAACTCCTTCAGACTTGCAAGATTCTGTTACTTTAACTTTACAATAGAAGTAATATTAGCATTCATAAATTGGTTTCTTAGTTAGATAGCTAGATCTTACACCATGAAGGCTTTATTGAATTGCACTTGGAAGATTACTATAACTAGTGCAGCTTGGGTTGCTGAGATGTCACATAGGCCTATAAAAATGTGACTATCACTGCTTGGACCAGCTGTAGCGTCTAAGAAGGGCAGTTCTGTATAGAGCATTTTACAGGTAGTCTACAGGTGAGATGACTAAAACGAGTGATTGGGAGAAATGACTCCAGGTACAGCAAAAAAAAAAAAAAGCTGCAGTTGGCCCAACAGTTGAATGTGTGTGAAGGCCTTCTTGCCATCTGCTCATTGAACAAAATCTGTGAGACTAGTAAGATGCTAAGTTGCACACCGGTTCTGAATGGGGAAGTGCAACTCATACAGAACCAAATATAGAAAATCGCCTGGACTATGGACTCATGACTACTCCATCATGTCAAGGTTAGCTCTTGGATCTGTTCTTCTCCATCTGGACCCTAATAGTCTCCAAGCACTGAAGCATAATTTCAGCAACATTGCTTGATCAACTGGGGTCAAACTGAATATAATAAAAGTAGTGGTAGTACCTTATCCCATTTAGATGTAGGACCTCACCAAGTTCAACATGTAGATATTAAATAAGATGATAAGAAAATGTGGAGAGGTGTTGATGTATTGATATGAACTAGATTTCCTTTATTTATTTTTCTTGTTGCATGACCCTCATTTGTTTGTCTTACTGTTTATGATCTCTTTTTCCTGCTTTACATAACATTGCTCTCATTGAATGGGAATACAGTGATGAATATGTGTGATGAGAAGGCAAAATATTGAATGCTATGTTTTGGTCTTTCTTCTGCTTCCCCAGTCTGATGCTACACTAGACACGCTGGTTTTTGGTTTCCTGACAAACAAAACAAACTTCATTTTGATCCAAGCAACTGAAACTACTTGACCTATAAAAAAGCTAGCTTAAAGAAGGTTTATTCTCACACGTCCAGTAAACATTGTGGAAGCATGATACAAATGACCAAGTGTAGGCAGATTCACTAGGAGGCAGCCATCACCTCTCTTCCCAAACCTTCAGCCATTTCAGTCCTACAAGGTGATACTGGAATTAAGCTTAGATAACATTTTTCTATTTGATTGTAATGTCATCATAACACTACTCACCAGTTAGTAGCCATTTCTCTTTATTTTAAACCAAATGAAGGTTCTGGATACTGTTTTAAAGAATGAACTGCAACAGTCTTGAAGGGTTTCTCATTAAAACCACACATACTACATAGGGTGCCAATCATTCCCAATGGTACTTCTGAACCTCATTCATTTCATTGGGAAAGAAGAGGGCCAATGGGAGTCCCCTTTGTTTTTTCCATTGGAAGTAACATGAAATAGGCTTTGTGTTTTTCAAAATGATTTTCTTACAGCTGTTGGGATTCCTTTTTAATGCCCCCCCCCCATATGATTAAAAAAAAGAATCTGGACATAAATTGTATTGAATTCCAAGTCCCAAGGAATAGTTCTTTACCCAGCCATGGATCTTTACTCAGCAATCTACTCTTAATGGTGCTATTTTGGGGGAAAAAGACATTAAAAATAGCAAGGCCCATCCTGTAGCACATTGACTACTGGCATTATAATATATGCTACAGAAGCCCTGAATGTAAATGCAGGATGTTTAATTTCCCAGACGCCTGTATGTGTCACGTAACATTTCTTTTTGCATATATGCACCTAGCAATAACCACTATAATTCACTCAGTTGCTATAATTCATCTGTCCACTTCTCCATGTTTTATTTCACCTCTGAAATTGCTGGGCCTTTGATGGAAAATGTAAAGTGGCTTCTAGCATGACCGGGTATAGGTGTTTCCTCTTAATGAATGCTTGGCTGTGATTAACAAATAATAAATTATACATTCTGTACAATATAATGTTTAGGAAGGCAGGGGAAACACAGGGAAATGTCTTTATAGATTTCCCCCCCTCCCAGCTTCTATCACTTCTTTTCTTTTGCTTTTACAGACTTTTAGTGTATTTCTGAGACCTACTGTAGGAGCCATGCCTTTTTAATTTTAATAACTCTCACCTGGTTTACAAGGATGCTTGCCTGGGAAAAAAATGCCAACAATGCTACAACTTCTAAATATATTTTGTTTTTTTAATGAAGCCACTCTATAAATTTTGCACTATTTTTGGTTATTAATTGCCAAGTCTGAGAAGGGCTAAATTCAGAGCAACTCTCTATTCCAAGGAAGATCTAATTGCCAAGGACTGAGCCTTAATATTAACTAGGATAATTATTATGCAAAGCATTACCCACCCAGAATGTTTGCATAGCTATCACAAGCGCTTTCATAAATGATGCTTTAATTAGTCTTAATTAGAATTTGTTTAAGTCAGCAGGGAATGCAGAGCCCGTGAAATGATGTATGTAATAAGCATCAGGCTCACTTTTTACTTGGGGAATAGAGCTGACAAAATCACATCACGTTAAATTGATTCAGTCAGAATTAAAATTCTTATGGTATTAATTAAATGGGGGATCTCATTAGCAGGCTGCAGGGTGACGGAGAGACTCTTTGGCGACCAGATGTGAAGGAAGCAGCACTGAACAAGAGCACCATTAGACCAAAAAGTCACCCAGCGCAGTCCCAGAAATGTGGCATTAAGATTTGATGCAAAGTGCTACAACCATTCTATTAAGTTCTCAGAAAAATGCAGGGCTCCTTTTAGCTAATTTGGAGTCCTTCAGCTGATTCAAGTCTGAGGTTTGTTCAACAATTGACTATTTTAAGAAGAAGAAAAAAAAAGCCAAGTGATGTTGCATGGGTAGAAGGGCAGAGTAGAAGCGGCAGAGGTGCAAGGATCCAACGTTTACGATGAAATCAACTGGTACAGGTTGTGGTCCTCGACTTACAACCACAATTGACCTCAAAGTTTCTGTTGCTAATTGTTAAGAGAGCTTTGTCCCATTTTGTGGCCTTTCTTGCCGCACTTGTTAAGTGAATCATGGCAGTGGTTGAGTGAGTAACACGGCTGTTAAGTGAATCTGGCTTCCCCATGGACTTGGCTTGTCAGAAGGTCGCAAAAGGTGAGATCACATGACCGTGGGATGCAGCAATAGTCATAAAAATATGAACCAGCTGCCAAGCATCCAAATTTTGATCACGTGACCATGGGGATGCTGCAATAGTAAGTGAGAAAAACGGTTGTAAGTCACTTTTTTCAATGGTTGTAAGCACTTTTTTTCAGTGGTTGTAAGCACTTTTTTCAGTGCTGTTGTAACTTTGAATGATCGTTAAACAAATGATTGTAAGTCAAGGACTACCCTTATAGATCTGTTTGCCTTAATTAAAACAAAGAAATAAAGAGACTTGCAGTTTGCAAACATATCTTTTTCCAAAATGAAAAGGCTGAATTTTCTAAGGTCTTACCCTGCGGAACATCCTGTCTCAGCTATTTCCTCCAATTAAACAATCAATGTATGAAAAGAACCTGGAATTCTTTCTTCTCCCCCCCCCCTCCGCCCCCCACATGGACTTAATGGAAAAATACACTAACTTATTATTAATTGAATCATGGTTTACTAATTTAATCCAATTGACTGGGCCTGCCTAATACTTTAAATATAGCCATCATCTATTTTTAACATGTAATACGAACAGAGCCATTGTCTTGGTAACCAACATTTTTAAGAAAGAAAAAGGGATCCTGGCTAGGGATTGAAGAAGCTGAGGCTGGTATTTTTCTGCTCATCTTCAAGTACAATAGAAAAATTGAAAAGAAAAAGCAAGAGCAGCCAATTGCCACTCCAGTAAAATAATAATAATAATAATAATAATAATAATAATAATAATAATAATAATAATAATAATAATAATAATAATAATAATAATACAAAGCAAAAGATAAAAAAAATAGAAAAGGGAAGGGAAAAAACTTCTTTCTGAGTCTGTCTCTGTTTTCCTCTCATCTGAGTATGTATTTCCAAAACATGCTGTCTGCTGTCTTGTGATAGAAGGAAGTTCTGCTGCCCAATCAACAATTGGTGGGTTAATTCAAAGTCTCCCTTCTCCTGTAATGAACAGCCCATCCCAAGAGAATGGATAAGGTAAGGACCTACTGTTCAGTTGAATTGCATTCTTTTTCAATTTTTATGCTTGTACACGATGAAGGGCTAGAATTTATCTTGAACAAAACAGCAAATTTTATGGGAATGTTGATGTAGATTCAGGCATCTCTCTTCTTTAGTAAGTTAAGGAAGAGAAAACCATGTTAGAAGGCATTATATGGCAGGAAGCAACTTTCTCATTAAGCCTCCATTCAACTTGGAGAAGAAATCAGTTCTAGTTCTTCAACAAGTATAGGCTGCATGTTGGCAAGTATATTTGCTGCGTTCACACATTGTATTTACAATATTGTGTAGGCATTTATTTATTTGTATTTAATTGTGTGAAAAGGGACGCGGTGGCTGAGCTTGTCGATCAGAAAGGTTGGCGCTTCAGTGGTTCGAATCCCTAGCGCCGCATAACAGAGTGAGCTCCCGTTACTTGTCCCAGCTTCTGCCAATCTAGCAGTTTGAAAGCATATAAAAATGCAAGTAGAAAAATAGGGACCACTTTGGTGGGGAAGGTAACAGCATTTGTGCGCCTCTGGCGTTTAGTCATGCTGGCCACATGACCACGGAGACGTCTTCGGAGAGCGCTGGCTCTTCGGCTTTGTAACAGAGATGAGCACCGTCCCCTAGAGCTGGAAACGACTAGCACGTATGTGCGAGGGGAACCTTTACCTTTACCTAATTGTGTAAAGTTCTACCTTTGGCAATATTGGATTGGAGGTTTCACCAAATGCCATTTAATGAGAAAAGCTGTCCGTGTTGCCAGAATGAATCTGAGACTTTAGCATACCTATTTCTTCTGTGAGAACTTATGCTGAGAGGTCTTTGGTGCTCTCTGAGCGTGGTTGTTTTCTTGTAAACGTTTCATTACCCAAACTTAGGTAACATCATCACAGCGTACCAAAAACCTCTCATTTCAACCCTGAGCTGCAAATGTTCTCCTTTCCTGGAAAGTGTGTTCTGATATACAGGTAGTTCTCAACTTTAAAAAGTTCATTTAGTAACCGTTCAAAGTTACAAGGGCAGTGAAAAAAAGTGACCGATGACCGCTTTTTTACATATATGACCATTGCAGTATCCCCATGGTCACGTGATCAAAATCCTTGACGGTTGCAATGTTAGGGGTTATGCGATTCCCTTTTGCAACTTTATGTCAAGCCAAGTCAGTGGGGAAGCCACTTAACAACTGTGTTAACTAGCTTAACAACTGCAGTGTTTCACTTAATAATTGTGGCACGAAAAATCATAAAATGAAGCAAAACTCACTTAACAAATGTCTCACTTGTTGTGCTCAATTCTGGTCATAAGTCGAAGACCAAGCTTTTATCAGCTGCTATTACCATAAGAAAGTTCAGATGTTTCAATCATGGAATGATATCATTAGCATTTCCTTTTTTTCTTTTATCTCATTTTTTAAAACTTACTTTGTTTTTATCCATTCTCTGTTATTCTCATAGGCATAAATTTTAATTGGCAAGTCTATAGGGTGGTTTGATTGCTCAAATTATATTTGAGCCTGCTTTTATGTAGTGTTGTAGTGTTACAGCAACTTTATTGATCACTGACCATAAATAAATACAAATGAAAAATTTAATTTTTCATTTGTTTAATTGTTTAATTTAGATTTATAAAGTCATACAGTTTATTATCTAGAGTCAAATACTACACGTCAAAACTTCTTTTGCGGAAAAAGAAATGATAGATCCACAGTGGAATTTTTTAGGTCCACATTAGGTAAGTAGGGGCTGAACATATACTAAAGAGCATTTAATTTATATTGTGGCTGGGAGGGGGATGCTAATGGTATATTGGAGGCAGTTTTTAATGAAAGCTTTATGGTTTTCTGCTTTATGGCTAGCTGTAAACTGCCAGAAGTCTGTGTGGAATTGGCAGTGTACAAATAAAGTAATCAATCAATACATCTAATTATAAAGTTGGTAATGTTTCTGAATTTTTTCAGTTCTTCTGTCCCTACCATTCTATAATCTAACCTGGGATTAAAAAATAACGGTTGGTTCGCTTGTTGACATTTTTTTTTTTAATAGATGTAGCTATTTATGATACTAAAGGGTAGAGATAAAGCCTTATTGGCTTATTATATTTACTCTTTTCCATACTTCCTACGTCTATGAGGCTAAAAAGTAATACATAACTCACATGTTCCTCTAGAACAGGGGTGTTAAACCCAAGGCCTGTGGGCTGCATCCAGCCTGCAGGGTGCTTAGATCTGACCTGCGGGGCAGCCTTGGAAACAGCGAAGGACTGGCCCATGGTGCCTCTGCCAATGAAAACTATTTATCTTTTCTATTTATCTTAACTATTAACTATTTATCTTAACTATTTCCATTGGCAGGCACTGCAGGAGGCCCCTGTGATGTTGAACTGGCAACATCCACCCAGCCCCCAAGGTCAAACACAACCCCGAGGTGGCCCTCAATGAAATCGAGTTTGACATCCCTGCTCTAGAACTTGAACTAAGAGCTTCTCCTAAAGCAACACATGTAAACCCCCTTTTTCAGATAGTTCATCTGAATAGTAAAAGTGCTGGCAGTGCAGCGGATGCTCAAGTGAGAGCCTTGTTCATACATACATGATGGGGAGTGAAGCAAGTTGCATAATGTTTGGGTATCAAATTAAGATTATGAGTCTGCTTAGTTTTACTTGGCCAGCTGCTCTTTCAGTTTAACTTAAAGTCAAGTGGAAGGAGAATGCGAGCAATATTTGGTCAACTCACTGAGCAGCAAACTATCTGATCACCTTTCAGCCCAGATTTGGGCCTGCCGGAGTCAGGGGTTTAAAGTTTTGCCATTTGTGTGAATCAGAAAATCAGGATAATTTAGCACCCCTCCATTTAATTAACCGCAGGCAAGCATGTTCTATTCTACCAACCCAGAAAATGTTCATTGTCCTGAACTGCTTGGATGAAACCTAATAGTGGTAATGGTAGGGGAGGTAATCAACTTCAGCAACCCATTTGTCCCACCAACAACTCTGGTGCTGATGGGACCTATAGAATCTGGGTTCGCATAATAATGTAAGAGGGAGGGGGGGGATATTCTGATCCCAGAATAATGTCAGGTGTCATCTTCCAACCAGGGGTGGGCTTCAAAATTTTTAGCAAAGGGTTCTCTGTCCAGTTGCTGAATGCATGGGGCCATGGTATGCGTGGCCTAGACAGCCTTCTGCACCATGGCGGGGTGGGGAGTGTTTTTGCCCTCCCTGCACTCCGGAGGTTTTCCTCAAGCTTCCAGGAGGGTAAAAATGGCCTCTCAGGACTCCAGAGGCTCTCTGGAAGCCGGAAATGGGCCCATTTCCAGCCTTCCCGAAGTTTTGGGAGACCTGATTTTCACCCTCCCCAAGCCTCTGTGCATGCCCTGCTCTCACCTGCATCCAAAATGGGCCCCGTGGGGAATCCTGGGAGGGGCGAGGTGGGTGGGCGGGGCCAGCCAGGAGTGGGTTTTGGGGGGGTTTCTGTGAACTATGCAGAATCTTAGCTAGGGGCTCTCCTGAACCCCTGTGAACCCTCAGCAGCCCACCCCTGTTTCCAACCCAACAAATGTCCAGTTCCCTGAAAGAGGGGAAAAAAAACGAACAAACCAAGGAACATCTTATTGGCAAATTAAAACAAAAATCAAAATCTGGGCTTTACTGAGGGAAAAAAATGGAGACAAAAAAATCAGAGAAAACAAGTGTTCAAGTAAAATCACGTAGGATGAGTTAATAAATATATAAACAGAGAATAGAGACTAATTATTTCCCAGATCTTAAAACCCTGCACCATTCCATGTAGACCCAGGATTTTAGTCAAGTCCAGGCTTCCGTTCCCAGCTAGGCAGAAGCATTCAACTAACCTTGGCTGATTTCAAAAAGCTAAGAAGGACTGAGTCCACATCAAGGAGATGGATGGATAGGGAAATTGAAAATAAAAATCCTGAAAGGACGCAATAGGAAACCACTTCCTAGAGGCCAAAAATGTCACCATGAAGTTACTGGGGTTTTGGCTCCTTCCTTGAAGGAGACTTGAATGTTGCTTGCAAAGTAGCTGTCAGCTAGTACTTTTCAGCAGGCTTTATTTGCTTTCTCTGTCATTGTCCTCAGATTTCCATCAGGTCTCAGCCTCCCTACAATTGCTGAATGTATCATTGGAGTCAACAAGGGCTGTACTCTAAGCATTCTGGAAGGGCAAACTAAGCACACTTTCTGTTGTTTGTGTGAATGAGCCCTCACTGACAATGCTGAAGATAGAAGAGCTTTCATTTTACCTCAGACTTAATGACGGACTTCTCACATCTTATTAAAGGATAGCTTAGTAGTTACTTCATTATAATGGAATGATTCTGCTCTGGGGCTACCATATCTGGGTTGCAAAATTACAGGTGATCACTAGGTGGCAGAAAAGTTATACATTTTGTCACTCTATTACCATCTTTTGGTCATCAGATACTTTGCAGTCTAGGAACAGTAGCTCTGGTTTGTTCAATATGCTGACTAATAAACTAGGCTCACAAAGCAGCACAACCGTACTCATGCCACACTCTAAACCAGATCTAATTGATCACAATTGGTGCAATGCCTCAACTCTGTCCCTATACAGATAATCTTCATCTTACAAGTGTTCATTTAGCAATACTTCAAAAATAACAACAGCCTTGAAAGAAGTAACTTCCTATCTGTCTTTGAAGCTATGAATAAACCTGAGACGACTGAGTTGCAACTATTTCACCAAGTTAGGTGTTTCTCTCCTCTTATAGTATTTCCTAAGTTACATGGTTCTTTCCCATTAATAGATATTTATTTTAGACAACATCCAAATGGCACAAACAGTGAAAAACAAAGTAGTGTAATAATATAATTGTTTTCTATTGCTTAGTACACTTATTAAGGGCCTTTACATTTCCCAATACATCCTACCCACCTTTCCCTACCCCCCTCCCATGTGAAATATGCTGAATAAATTGTTCGATTCTTTCTTTAATTTCGTACATTGGCAGTAAAACTATTTTTATAAATATATTTACAGTTATTCTGGTTTGTCTCTTCTTAGTTTTCTGTCCTTCACTTTCCTTTATGGTTCCTAACTGAGGTGAATTAATACTATTACTGGAGCACTGGCACACCTGAACAACATCGGCATTGACATAATCATCATAAGCCAATTGCAAAAGGCAGCTTTATTCAGAACAGCTTACATTCTGCAACAATATCTCTAACATTAACATCTGCCTATCCCAGGTTCTTCGGGAGGATTTGATAGGTGGATAAAAAAGCCAAATCTATCTGAATATCTGGCTGACTGTTCAATGAACGTATTCATTGAACGTATTCATTGAACGTATTCATTGAACAGTAACGTATTAAATTAAATCGAAGAGCAGGTAGCGATCATGTCCAAGAGGGCCTTTGTGCAACTGCGAGTTGTGCATCAGTTACGCTCTTTCTTGGACCAATGGTCTATACTCACAATCACTCATGTCCTAGTCACTCCCTGTCTTGATTATTGAAGAACATCTGGAATGGGTTTCTGGTTCCGCGTAGCTTCGGTGGCAGCAGGAATTCGCGACTGCGCTTGCCGCTGAGGTGCCCTCGATCCAAATGGGTCAGGTGGATATGGCTGCCCCGTAGAGGCAGCTGAAGAGAGAGGGGAGCCGGACAGGGGGTTGAGGATGTCGCAGACCCCCTCCCCATCCAGAAAAACCCCTTTTTCCCGAGGTGGTGGAGCGGCAGTCAGTAATGGCCGCCAAGAAGAAGCCTGCAACTGGGTAAGATTGTGCTGGAGGAAGCAAGAAAAGTGAAAGTGCTGGCTGAGCCGGGTCAATCAACATCTTTTGAAATCTCTGGAACTGAACTGTCTGAATTGCTGGAGGATACATTGTATCCCTAAGAAGACGGAAAGCGGAGGAGAAAGCTGTTAAAGGGAACTTTTTTTTTTCCTTCATTCTCCCACCCCATAGAAACAGCAGATGAAGATTTGAAATTTATTTGGGCACTTAAGGTGAATTACTTTGAAAGTTGAAGCCAAGGGACAAAAGACTCTTTGGATATTGGACTTCATAATTTAAAAAATTGGAAAACCCTTATTGGAGGTATGGATTTCTGATCATTTAAAAAAACAATTGTTGTTGCAAGGGGGAAGGGAGAGAAAAAAAAAATTGGAGCAGAAGCTGAAAAAGGAGGAGATTGCCTAGAATCCCAAAGAAAGGTATATGGTAATTGGACCTCTTTGACTAAACAGTAACCCCAGAAAGAGAAATAGAAGAAGGAAGAAAAGTATTAATTTTTGGAACTTTTTTTGAATTACTTTTGATTAAAAATACTTGGGTGGTTGTTTTGGGAAAAGTTTCTCTTTTCATGATGGCATCGCTTGTGGATGAACTAAAGACTTAATATCAAAAATATAAAAAGGAAGAACAAGATGGAAAAGATACTTTGGGCACTCTATTTCAATTTTTAGAAATGGCGTTATGCACTTATGAAAAGTTGACTACGCAGCAGAATGACTGGGACAAGGAAGAAGAGGAAGAAGAAGCCATCTTTGATGAACAATGGTTTTTTTCCGGGGAGGAGGAGAAAGAGGATAAGAAAAAGGGGATTTTAAGGTTTGAAAAAACAACCAAAAAAGAGAAAAATGAGAGGAAAGGTTAGAAAGCAACGGAAAGAGAGTAAGAAAAGGGAGGAGGAGAGACAAAGGGGTAAAAAGGGCAAGGAGAAGAATAAGCAAGAGAGAAAGGCGGGGAGGAGAAGCCTCAATGGTGGGAAGCAAGATTTAAAGAAAAAAAACTTATTTAGAGACAATGGGTGAATCTAATTAGGAAAAAAAGGGGGGGGGATTCTGGAAGGTACATAAAATTGTGTTTTTAATATGTGTATCTAGAGTAGAATGTTTAAGATATAAATGAGTATTAATATATATGATTAGTTTTTTTTTCTTCTTTTTAAATGATATGGATAGTGGTTATATAGGTTATTTCTTTAGTTATTAACCTCTTTTATAAAATTAATTGTGTAATTTTAGAATGTACTAAACAGAATCCCAAGATAAATTAAGTGTTATATGAAGTATTTTTAAGTTAGGGCAATGAGTTAAAGGCGTCACTCCAATTAGTGTATAGGAGAAGTATAGTAAAAGAAAAAAGATGAATGGATAGCTGGAAATAGAACAGACAAAGAATGATATTGAAAATGGTCATAAGATATGGAAGGATATATAAAGTGAATATGATGTGTGAATTTCGTCTGTGTGAAGAGTTTTAACTCGGGACCAAGCAGCCTTCAGAAAAGATGTTTTAGGTTTTGTTTTGTTTTTTATGTTCTGTGTTTTGTATGTTTATAAAAGGCAATAAAATTTTAATTAGCAAGAAATAACTTGGATAATTAGAAGGAAAAGGAGAAGTTGGGATAAGATATGAAGTTAAATAGATTACGTAAATATTGATTATAATCTGGAATCATTTTGTATGTTCTATTGGTTTTCTTCTTTAATTATTTTTTTTTAGAAAAGAATTTGTAAGCTGTTATGCCTTGATTGTTTGTGCATTGTTCTTGTAAAATTAATAAAATTTGTTTAAAAAAAAAAAGAACATATGGAATCTCCAGTTGGTGCAAAATGCACGGCCCGCATGGTTTTGTGCGGACCCCAGTGTGCACATGTTTCACCTCTCCTGTGGGAGCTGCATTGGTTCCCAATTTGCTTCTGGGTGCAATTCAAGATGCTGGTTGTCACCTTTAAAGCCCTTCATGGCTTGGGACCAGGTTATCTGAGCCACTGTCTCTTGCCAGCCACACCTACCTCACCCACCAGAGCGGAGAGGCAGGGAATGTTTCAGGTCCCATCCCTGAAGGAGATACATCTGGTGGGACCCAGAAAGGTCTTCTCCATGGTGGCTCCCTCTCTCTGAAATATCATTCCCTCAGAGATTAGAATGGCCCCCTCTCTAATACTCTTCCGGAAGGCACTGAAGACCTGGTTTTGCCAGTGGGCCTGGGGAACCCTGAGCTGGATGGAGCCCATCAAATGGCTCATGCAATCTGCTGTCGTCAGGGCGGGGGTGGGTGGGAGTTGTGGGTGATTATTTACTCATTTATTTATTTCCAGATTTTATTCTATTGTACTTTATTAATATATTTGATTCTTTTTGTTAGTTTTTATTGTTTTTTATTTTAAATATGGTTTTACATTCTTTAAGCTGCCTCAAGTCGCGAATAGGCGGCAATATAAATTCAATAAATGAATGGATAAACAAAACAAACAAACAAATACACATTATGCTACTGGAAATATTTGTTTTCTATGTACAGCACAATGAAAGCTATCTATTGAAGAGATACACATACTTTCTATTTCCATACATTTCTCTAGCATTAAGTCTAGAATAAGTATGGCTATTTAATAAATACTTAATCACAAGTTCACATAGCCTATCACTCATATTCCTTCCTATAGGTATGCAAAACGGCTAAATAGCTATTCTTCTAGAAAACAGTACTCTCATACAAGACCCAATTAAATGATTGGGTGCAGCATATATAGGGATATATACATTTAATCAATAAATTTAATAAATAAAATAATTTCAATTTAATAAATAAAATAAATCAATAAATGTAGAAGCTGCAAACATTTGGGTAACCACTAGATGGCAATACAGAGATCCATAAAACTCTACCCTTTTGCTTCAGATTCTCCCCTCCCTCCCAACCCAGATAGGGTGGCTCAGAGAACACAACCCTTTGCACCCATTGGGAGTGGTGATGGTGGGATATTCTCCAAGCTTACAAAACAGTGTTGCAATATCTCAGAGGCTGCCATAAAGAAGAGGGAGTCAAGCTGTTGTGTAGGTGCTCGAAAGAAGGCTTGGGAGTCAGTGACTAGTTTTCAGCTTTTTATTAGTCCCGAGATCGACTCGGGTTTCTGTGGATCAGCTGCGGCTTATATCATGCTGGCTGTGCTGGCTGTGGCCAATGGCACCGCTTTGAATCTCCCGTGATCGATTTCCATCAATCGCGGGGATTCGCGGCGGGCCAATCAGTGTGGCTCGCTCAGCCAATCCGGTTGCCGTGCGCACTGGCCAATCAGGGCGCAGTGTTTACAAGAATGTTAATGAACAATACAAAACACACCTCCCCTCTTGGTACGGTCCTACGTGATATAGTCCTGTAAATAGGCGGGGCTCTGTACTTGCCTACTGGACCTGCACAGGTTAGTTGATGTCTGGCCTTCGGGCGGTTCAGTCGGGCTCTGTGCTGCTCTCTGCCTCATTGATGGAACTGCCTGGATGGTAAGCCAGGCCTTTCGTGGTCGCTTCCTCCTGGTCTACCCGGGCTGATCGAGCTGCTGTCTTTGCCGCTCCCGCCTGGTCCTTCCGGGCTGGTTGAGCCGGCCTGGCTGTTTCTTCCAGGTGAGGCTTCGAGCTGGTTGCCTATTTCTGCTTTGGTTGGTGAGTATTCTTGGTTTCTTTCTGGTTGGGGTTGGTTCTCGGGGCTTTCCCTCCCCTCTTGGTTGGTCCTTGGGTGGTTTTTTTTCCCTCTCTGGGTTTATGTTTCTGTCTGCTTGCGTGTCGGTTGTGTTTCCCGTGGTCGTTCTCGATCTTATTTGATCGACGTGTCGTTTCCATGCTTGTCCATCGACTGCTTGTAACCAGTACGAGCGGGAACCTGTTACCTGGGTTACCATTGCCGGTATCCAGAGGGGGTCCCCTCTAAGGTTTTTCGCGTATACTGCGTCTCCTGGTGCGAATGTTCGGTGCCTGCTCGATGAGTCAGTGGGTTTTTCGGCATTGTATGTGGGGTGAAGTCTATCTAGGGGGGGATCTTAGTTTCCTCCCCATTAGCAGCTCTGCGGGGCTCTTGTTTGTCGTTGTGTTAGGTGTTATGTGTTGGATAAAAAGTAGTTTATTTATTTTTTCTTGCATGTCCCCGGTTTTGATTTTTTGGATTGTTTTTTTGGTAAACTGAACCATTCGTTCCGCCCTACCGTTCACTGCCGGATGTGCCGGCGCTGTCAGAGCGTGTCATATGCCCCGTTCCGCTGGGAATTTCTCAAATTCTAGTGTGATAAACTGTGGGCCATTATCTGATACAATTACATCCGGGAGACCGTGGGTTGAGAATAGTTTATTGAGTTCTTTGATGACGGCCTCGGTGGTGGTAGTTCTCATGTCGCTTACCTCCAGCCAATTGGAGTAAGCATCTACTGTTATGAGGAATGTGTGTCCTTTTGTGGGCCTGGCGAAATCTATGTGTATCCTGGACTATGGTCCTCTGGGAGTTTCCCATTCCAGGATTGGGGTGGCGGGTGGGCTTGGCCTGGATTCTTGGCATTGCTTGCAGCTTGCCACCCAGGTCTCGATTTGTTTGTCCATCCCTGGCCACCAGGCATAGCTTCTGGCCAGGGCTTTTAACCTAACGATGCCCGGGTGCCCCTTGTGTAACAAGTCCAGGACCCTTGTTTGTAATTTCTCCGGAATAACAAACCTGTCCCCCCATAGTATACAACCCTTTTGCGTAAAAAGTTCCATTTGTCTGTTCCGAAACATCCTGAATGTCTCGTCATCATCTTTTTCCGGCCACCCTTTCTCCAACCATTGTAGCACCCACACCAGACGTTTGTCTTTATTGGTTTCGTGGGCAATGTCTGACGCGGTTAGGGGGAGGTTGGGTAAGGTCTCTATGCTCAGGGTGGATGTTGTGGGAGCTGGGTCGGCGTCCAGGTCAGGCAGCGGGGTGCGGCTCAAGGTGTCTGTGTGTGCGATTGTCTTACCGGGTCAACGGGTCAGCCGGTAACTGTAGGCGGTGAGGAACTCAGACCACCTTTTCATTCTTGGGGATAGAATGTTCAGGGTGGCCTTGTTTCCTGCCAGGATGCCCAACAGTGTTTTGTGGCCGGTGATGATGGAGAATGTCCTGCCATAGAGGTACTCGTGGAACCTTTTTACGGTGGCGATGATGGCCAGGGCTTCCTTGTCTAGTTGGCTGTAGTTCCTTTCGAGCTTTGATAGGGTCCTTGAGTAAAAGGCGATGGGTGCTTCGTTTCCGTTTGGGAGTGTGTGGCTGAGGATCGCCCCAATTCTGAACGGTGATGCATTGCACGTTACTGTTAGCGGGAGGGTCTCGTTGTACTGGATGAGGACAGCATCCAATGTGAGCTGGTCCTTGGTTCGGTTGAATGCGGCTTCCTCCCGTCTCCCCCAGGTGGCTGTTTTGTCCAACAGCCTATGCAACGGTTCTGCCGCGGTCATCTTTTGGGGTAGGAAGACATTATAGAAGTTAATCAGCCCCAGAAATGCGTGCAGTTCTGTTTTATTCCTTGGCCTGGGTGCCTCCTTGATGGCTCTGATTTTTTTTTTCTATTGGGTGAATTCCGTGCTGGTCTAGGAGGTACCCTAGGAACTCGACCCTTTCGGTATGCAGCTGGCATTTTTCTTTTTTGACTTTTAGCCCCGTGTCTTTGAATTTTTGTAGTACCTCCCTCAGGCGACCCTCCAGTTGTTTTTGGTTGGCCGCTGACAGCAGCACGTCGTCAAAGTAGGGCACCACCCCCTTGATCCCTTGCAGGAATCTCTCCATGAGGCTCTGGAAAATTCCTGGTGCCAAGCTGACTCCGAACTGGAGTCTCTTGCAGCAAAAAGCCCCCTGGTGGGTTACTATGGTCTGCGCCTCAACTGTTTCCGCGTCGACTGGTAATTGTTGGTAGGCTTGCGCCAGGTCCAGCTTCGCGAAAACCTTGCCTCCCCCCCAGTGAGTGCAGAAGGTGCTGTACTACTGGGACGGGGTAAGCACTTTGTTGTAATGCGCAGTTTATGGTGGCCTTATAGGCCCCACAGATTCTCACTGACCCATCGGGCTTGACTGGGGTGACTATGGGGGTCTCCCTGTTTGATGAGCTTGTCTATCTGCTCATCAATCTTGGGTCTGAGTGCGAAGGGCACTCGCCGCGGTTTTAGGTGTATCGGGGGAATGCTGGGGTCTAGACTGAAGGAAATAGGGGGCCCTCGGTACTTGGCTAGGGTGCCGTCGAACACTTCCTGGAAGTCCCTTGCGAGTTGCTCCTCCCAGTCTACCTCTGCGACGTGGTCGATGCCTGTTACCTCGATTCCGAGCAGCGCAAACCAGTGTAGTCCCAAAAGGCTGGGTCGGTCTCTGTCCACGATTGTCAGGGGAAGCCTTGCTGTGTGCCCTTTGAATGTGACTTCAAAGTGTCCTGTTCTGACTTACGGGGATGCAGTTCCCTTGGTAGTCCTTTAGGATTAGCTTCTGGCTTTCCAGGCCCCTTTTGTGGATGGTAGGCACCAGGCGCTTGATTTCCCATCATGCAACCATGGAGAGGTAGGACCCGGAGTCCACCTCCATCTTGCATGGCTTGCCCTCAATGCCCACTTCCACATGTACCTTGCGGGCATCCCAGCTAGATGATGACCGTCTGGTGGGTCTCCTCTCTTTGTCGGTTCTCGCTGTTTCGTTGGCCTCGTTCGTCCCGGTTCCAATGGCCAATGGTTTGGCGGTCCCTCGTTCTGTGGGGGGTGCCATCTCGTCTCCGGCTGCTGCTGCCTTGTTGTCGGGGGCTGTAGGCTCTTTTGAGTCGGCAGACTCGGGCAATATGGCCTCTCTTGTCGCATTGTCGGCAGATCGCGTTGAAAAATCGGCACTCCGATCGAGGATGGTTACCCCCACACCTGGCACATTGCAACCCTGACTTACGACTCCACCGTTCGCGCCGGTCCCATTTTGTCTGGAGTCGGTGGATGTCCTCCTCGTCGTCCATGGTGTCAGAGGGGGAGTCGAGGTCGCCATGGTGGCTGGTGGCAGCTGCTCATCGGCTTGCTTCTGGCTGTGTCTCAGCTGTTGGGGTCGTCTCAGAGGTTGTGGTTCGGTCCCCGGCATCTGGTCTCCTCATTCGGGCCGCTGGTTTCCGGGTTGCCTCGGCTGTGGTAGCTTCGGCGAGGGTATCGGTGAGGCAGATGTCACCTCTCGCCATCAGCCGGCTTTGTAGGACAGGGTCCCTGAGCCCGAGAATGATGCGATCTCGTAACGCCTCGTCCATGTCTGTGAAGCCGCACATGCCTTCCAGATTTCGCAGGTCAGCGACAAAATTGCTGATGCTCTCACCCTCTCTCTGGTCGCACCGGTAGAAGTCGTGCCGTCTGATGAGGGTGGGCACGGTGGGAGCATAGTGGCTTCGCAACACAGGCTCGAGGTCGGCCCAGTCCATCGCCTTTACATCTTCCGGTTTCGCGAGGGCCTTTGCCATTTTGAACACTGCGGGTCCACAGTGTGTCAGGAATACGGCCCTTTTTTTCCTGCCCATTTGCATCCTTGAGGTTGCTACTCTCCAGGAACATCAGGAACCGATCAATGTACGATTCCCAGTCCTCAGTAGCCTGGTTAAAGGGTGCGGGCGGCACGATGCTGGCCATCTCGTTGGTTTTCGCTCATCTCGGTGCCATGTGCTCATGGGGGTATCAGTTCCACGATCCCACCTTCGTCGCCAGTGTTGTGTAGGCGCTCGAAAGAAGGCTTGGGAGTCAGTGACTAGTTTTCAGCTCTTTATTAGTCCTGAGATCGACTCGGGGTTCTGCGGATCGGCTGCGGCTTATATCGTGAATTTGTGAATGCTCCAACATGGGAAGTTTTTAAAAAGATGTTGGATAACCATTTGTCTGAAGTGGTGTGGGGTTTCCTGCCTAGGCAGGGGGGTGGACTAGAAGACCTCCAAGGTCTCTTCCAACTCTGTTATTCTATTGTATTCAAAAATAACAAAGGAAAAACAGCTCCAAATGTAGATGAATAACTTATTTCTGGATCAAACATTAAAGTATGAATTTTTAGAACCCCTGCTGAAGATGAACACTTTCAGCCATGGACAAAGGAACTCAAATGGTTTGCAAGTGGGCTATAGATGAACGTACCATCAATTTGGGGGGTATTATATTCACACAGGAACCATGTTCCTATGCCTCTTTAATTAAGACAGCTGAAATAAAGAACAGGAAAGCCCTTCTCCCAAACTTTCAATGGAAATAAGTTTTGATTTAGAACCGTTTCAGTTTTTGAATTTATAGTAATACCATTAAAGTTTCAGGTTGGACAATAATGCATATAAATAGCATCGCCGTAACCTCATGATAGCTCCCCAAGTCTTTAAAATGCATGTTTAAATGAAATTGGTGTTTGCAAACTGCTGCCACAACAAAATCTTCCTGAGAGACTGAAAGGGGCTAGTCAGAGAAGATTGATTGGTTAAAGAAAAAAAAAAAGTAAGTGAATACTATATGCGGAACATGTGTAAGCAATAAACCTTCATTTGAAAGCTCTTCTGAATACAGGGAGCCCAGCCCCGGAGCTATGTTTGCATTGGATTGGTGGTGAGAATGAAAGAACTTCCATTGTAAGAACAAGGACATCACAGCTCTATGAACAAGGCTCGACTATCTCCATGAAAATAAAGAAGATTGATGACATCTGCTGAGGTTTCGGTTAGAAATGAAATGTAGAACCCGAGCCCAGATGTTAGAAGGCAAAGTGTGTCAGAAGAAATCTCTTACGGAAGCTTGTCACTTTCTATAAACTGCAGAAGGATTGTCAGGATTCCTGATTCCTTCCTAAACCATCGTGGGTATGTCGAACATCCAGTTTTGGTCACCACATTATAAAACAGATGTTAATACTTTGGAAAAAGTATAGGAGAAGAACAACTAAGATGATTAAAGGCTTGAAGACTAAAATATATGAAGAACAGTTTATTTTATATATTTATTTATTTGATTTTATTTGTCAAAGGCTTACAAGATAATAGATATAAGTATAAAGATGAGTAAGAATACAGGAAATAGGTACGATTAAATGGGGACAATAGGACAGGGACGGGAGGCACGATGGTGCACTTATGCACACCCCTTACAGACCTCTTAGGACTGGGGTGAGGTCAATAGTGGATAGTTTGAGGTTAAAGGAATGGGAGTTAGAGGAAGTAACAACAGTTAGTGCATTCCAGGCATTGACCACTCTGTTGCTGAAGTCATATTTTCTGCAATCAAGTTTGGAGCAGTTTACATTGAGTTTGTATCTGTTGTGTGCTCTCGTATTGTTGTGGTTGAAGCTGAAATAGTCATTGACTGGTAGGACATTATAGCAGATAATTTTGTGTGCCACGCTTAAGTCATAGGCGGCATAGTTCAAGGTTGTCCAAGCCCAAAATCTCAAGCCTGGTGATATAGGGTATTCTGTTGCTAGCAGAAGAGAGTAGTACTTTTCTCGTGAAATACTTCTGGACTCACTCAATTGTATTAATGTCTGATATGCAGTGCAGATCCAGACTGATGACTGGGTATAGCTAGTCTAGAGAAAAGAAGAACTAGGGGTGACTTGATAGTGGTATTCCAATATTTGAGGGGCTGTCACAAAGAAGGGGGGGGTTGTCAACTTATTTTCTGAAGCGACAGAAGACAAGATAAGAAACAGTCAAGGAGAGAAGCAACTTGGAATTAAGAAGCGACTTCCTAACACTGAAAACAATCAGTGGAACAGCTTGCCTTCAGAAGTTGTGGGTGCTTCATCATTGGAGGTTTTTAAGAAGAGACTGGACAGCCACTTGCCTCAAATTATATATAGTCTCCCGCTCGAGTAGAGGGTTGGATTAAAAGACTTCCAGAGTCCCTTCCAGCTCTATTCTGATTGATTGATGTTTCATAGGAAAGAAATTCCTGTTGCAGTGAATATGGAAGCAGAGGGAGCATTCAGTGGATTGAAATAGGCAGTCAGATGGGACAATCAGTGGATCTCTCTGCTAATGGATTAAACCACAATCTACTTGTGATTAAAGAGCGACTCTTCTTGTGTGGCTCTGACAGTTCTTTGCACATCTATTCAGAACAATGTTATAAGCTTAATATATTATATGCATTATTTTACACATAACTGATGTGTAAAATACACATATTTTAACTGACCAGGTGAAAGTGTGCTATTAAGTCCTGACTAGATAAAATTTAAGAATCAGTTTAGGAATAAAATTCAAGAATCAAGACTGAGCAAACGGTGTAAATAATTTTGCATTCTTTCATAAGAGTTTCAGAAAACACTCATCTTGATCCCATATCTAAAGGTAAGCTCTGAATGCAGTTCATGTAATCGAAGAATGAGAATGAAACTAAAATAAATTCTTAAAGGTAAAGCAGACACTCCTATAGATAGACTGAATGTATTTCTGAGGTCTACATTAATGAGATTTTCTTGGCAAGAATACGGAAGTGATTTGACATTAATTTCTTGCAAGATGTTTTTACAAGTTGTCCAGTCAACGACCAGATCTGGCTGTGGTCTCCCATGTACTAACCAAGTTCATCTATGCATAACAAGGTCCTCCAGATACTGGCAACTGCTCTACACAAGGGATAGGTAGACTTCGTAACCTAGTAGGACTTCTTCCCCACCTAAATTTTAAACACAGACAATTTTAAATATCAGAATTATCTATACCATCAGTCCAGCACAGTGATTGGTGATCACCTCAAATAAAGTTATTATATTAGGCTTGTATGATTTACCAGATGGGAAATAAGTAATATTATTTTAATTGTGTAGAGCTCAAATCCATAGCTGTTGTCCAATTAAACTGCAATACTCAACTAGGGAACATTAAGACCGCTGCCAGCAACACTGACAGGGCAAGCCACTAGTACCGTGTTTCTCCAACAATATGGCCTTCCCCAATAGGAAGTCCCAGCATGCTTTATAGGCATAAAATCAAATTAAGCCCCTTCCCCCAAATTAAGGCCTATATTAAAGATGTGAAATGGGGGGGAATGGCGGGGGGCTGGCCGTTAGGAAGGACTTTTGTTGCATACCCGGATATGGTGCTGCCTGCATTGACCTCTGCGTTGGTGGGGCACTTCATATCAGGAGACCTTCCGCCACCGTTGCTTTCCCTTCTCCCTGTGCTGCCGCAGTGTTTAAAGCAATGTTGCGGCGTTTGGCGCAGCCATGCACGGCCAGCCAGGGATCCTCCCTGCAACCGGAGCCCAGCGGAGACACTCAGCTTCAGGCGCTCCTGTTGCCGCCTTCCCTTCGCCTTCGAAGGCAAAGCCAATTCTTTTAAAAATGATGCCCTACTACTGGTACGACCAAGACTCCCCTGCCCGAGAAGGCAGCCCAACCCCACGTGGGAAGGCGAATCTCCCAGGGCTGCAGCACAGGATTGACCCACCATGGGAGAAGCGCCCAGCCGCACCCCTGCCTGGCACTGGGCAGAGTGTGAAGAGCTTTGCCTGGGATGCCCAGCGCAGCTGACAGGCAGGCCCTCCTGCCCGGCCGCGAAACTCTTGCCAAGGCAGCGAGTGCCTCCCCACCAGACCCTCCACTCATCCTGTGCTGCGGCCCCAGGAGATTCGCCTCCCCATATGGGGTTGGGCTGCCCTCTTGGGCAGGGGAGTCTTCGTCATACCGGCAGTAGGGCATCGTTTTTAAAAGAATTGGCTTTGCCTTCGAAGGCGAAGGGAAGGCGGCGACAGGAGCGCCTGAAGCCAAGTGTCTCCACCAAGCTCTGGTTGCAGGAAGGAGCCCTGGTTGGCTGTGCATGGCTGCATCAAACGCCGCGGCATTGCTCTAAACGCCATGGTAGCATGGGGAGAAGGGAAAGCAACGGTGGCGGAAGGTTTCCCGATATGAAGTGCCCCATCAACGCTGAGGTCAACATCCAAATGTTGACCAGCACATATCAGGGACAGCAGAGTTGCAAAGAGTGAGATGTTTGAAGATTAGGTTCAAACAGCTGCTGGAAGGATTGGGACGTTCATTGGAAAGAATGGAATAAAGAATGGCTTTAAGAAATTCTGAATGGTCTCCTGAATATTTTGACTTGATAGAATGCAAGACAAAGGAGAACTCTTCCGGAAGCCCTGGAGCACAACAGCTTCACAGACTTAGCAATCTCATCTTTGAACGCCCTTTGTTTTTTGAATTTGCTGCATTGCCCTTTTATGTAACTCTTAACAAAAAAAAGGATTAGCTATGTAAGGTTATACGCATCAGGTTTTTCTACTTTACATGAATCAATTTTCTTGTGTAGTTTGGTTTATGTTATGTGTAAGACTTCTGGTTTCAAATTAACTCTGGATCAGTTCTAATACCAGGAAGGTATATTATTTATACTGTTCCTGAAGTAGATGCATGTGGCTTGCCTCAGATCCAATCTTTGGGAAAAAGAGAGCAAAGAATGAAGTGGTTACAGCTTCCATACTATTCTAATAATAACGGAATGGGTATCTGATGGTTTTTTTTAAATTATTCTACCTTTACATCTATATGAGATGCTGATATGACTGTTAAAAAGCCTTGCTTGCTATTTTGCAATAGGCAGTATGATTATCTTCTGCTTGTCTGGCCTGTTTAATGTATCTTTCGATAGGAAAATAAAAGCCAGGAAACCTGAACAATTCCAAAAGCAAACAGAATCACAGTGCAAAATCAAGCAGTTCCTACTGTTGATGAACAAATGGTTTCCCAAATGACAAACTGCCAAGAGGCATAAAAACCATGGTAAGCTTCCATGCCAGTGTGTTTTACGCTAATGAAAATGGAACCAGCCACAAACCTTTCTGGTTTAGGTACTCTGAGATATTAAAACCTTGGGAATGGATTTGCTCTCTAAAAAGTTTCTACCCCCTTATTGCAATTGCACAAATTAAAAGTATATTGAATTGTTTTCCATTCATTACAAACCATGCAAGACAGCTTCTAATGCACAAGGCAATTGCCTACCGGTCCAGTCAACTGTTTCACCCTTGACATAGTTCTCCTTTGTCATTTGAGAAGGCCCATATGTACCAAGTGAGGAATGAAAAAGGCCAATTGGAACACCAGAGAGTAGACTTGATCTAACTCAACCTTTTCAAATTACTACACTAATTTTCAAGGTATGAATTTAACTGTGGTGTTTGCCCCTCCATAAACAGGATAAATAAATACTATATCATTTTTACACTTGAACTGTGTTATGATTTTAATGCCAGCTTAGGTGAGATGAGGTCAGAGGATACAATTAAATGGATATGGTACCATCTGGATATTAGGGCCTCTTTAACCATGCTTGAGTGATTTATCCATCAGCAACTCATGTACTGCTCCATAAAAATAGATATCTGTTTTGTTTAAAGGTATTAAAATACAGTGTACTTTTAAAATTAAAGGCTAAAATATTGCATTGTGGCCAGCAGGTAATTTTATACTTTATTCACAGAAACAGACATTTCTTATGTAGGGCTACAATTGTTACAATTTAATCTCATTGTTGATGTATACATAAACACAGGCCCTGTAAAGGAAAGACCTATTGCATGATAAATCATGATATCATCTCTGTGAGAAAATAATTTAATACTATTACCTTCCTTGTTAAAGGGCTATATATCTGTTACACCTTTTAGCACAATTAGATTTGTCTGTGCAAAGCTGCTAAGGAAATGCTGCATAAACCTGTTTATTAAAAAGAACACAAAGCTACGAGGGTGTCACTTTTTTTATTACAAGTTTGCTACTAATACTTTATGGCATTATATTGAATGTATTCCGTAATCAAACTAAATTGATACAGAATCAAATATTTCAACTGCCACTGGTAAAGGCAAATAACTAGCAGGCAGAGCAGATCTCTGAAAAAAAAAAAATCATTCATCAATATGCCTATGCACAAAGAAAAGAAAATGAAACAAAAGTTAAAGGACTGCCTATTTTAAAAAGTAACATTTGATTGCACATTTCCAGAAAAAGAAGAAAAGAAATAATATACAGCAAAAAGTCAACAATACTTCTGGACAGTAATTTATACAGTTTAGTACTTTTTCTGTCAATAGGATACAAATAGCACTAATATATTACTATAATTCTTCATTTTCATTAAGACATCTGCCAAGTTCTCAAACCCTTTTTTCCATTTCGGACTTGACTTATAATTGCATAATCCCTTGGGGGAATGTCAATATTATTTTAATCAATTTTAACCACAATACACTATGGATGATTACATTGCAATATCATTTCCAAAGTTACCTCCTCCTATTCCTCATTTGCAAAGGGAGAGAATACAATGAATGTTGGTAAATCGCATTTCCAAAAAGGAGCCAACTATAGCTGATTAGCAATCTTCCATTCTGAACTGTCACAGGAAAATACAGATATATTACATATTTACTCTCCTATCAAAGGCCAAAAGAATGATCATTTTGATTGATTACTTGTTTGTAAAATATAGTCTTCGCTGGTCCATAGATTTTGGACAACTTCCTATACACTCTCATATGAAAACAGATTGATACTTTCTTGTGTGAAGAGACACACAACTTGTATGTCCAATCCCTTGTCCAATGAAGAATGTTCTATTCTATTCTATTCTATTCTGTTCTAAAATCTGAACTTCCAAAGATGGAATAAGTAAAAGAGAAACATGTAACAATCAGCCAAGTTAGTAGTGTCCAGTTCTTTTGAGCTGTAGGCATATTTGAAATGTTGGAAAAAAGTTGTAGGTAGTTACATAAAGCAACTGTTGTTATTGAGGAAGGTTAACAGTAACTGTCCAAGTGAACATAGCCAGTCCTGAAGTATCAATTTCAGCATTGTCCAAAGCACTCAAGAAAAATATCTTACCCCAAACTTAAAAAGTAACACTGAGGCCTGGTCTTCAAAATCCCAGTATTTGAATGTCTGATTTAAAACAAAAAAACAAAAAAACCTCTGAATTCAAAATTATTAATTTCAACAAAATTATTAAGTGAGTATTCTTATCTCTAAAACGGAAACTGAATGCCCATTTCATGAAAGGTAAGCTATTGCTCATATAAACACATGGATACTTTAGCGAAATGTCTCCACACAAAAGCACAAAGGGTCCCCTAGGTAAAACACCCCTCGCCAAACAGTGGTGGGATTCAAATTTTTTTACTACCGGTTCTGTGGGCGTGACTTGGTGGGCGTAGCAGGGGTAAAATCTGTAAAATCTCCAGGCAGAGGTGGTTTTTGCCGGTTCTCTGAACTACTCAAAATTTCTGCTACCGGTTCTCCAGAACTGGTCAGAACCTGCTGAATACCATCCCTGCCACCAAACCATATTAGCTAGTTTGCATACTCCAAATAAAGGGCAAAGCAAAGAGCCTTGTTGTGTCTTTCCCCATTATTTTGAATCCTCCTTTAACAATCTCCAGAAGCCTCACTCATTGTCTAATTAAAAAAAAAACTGAGAAAACGTGCAAAACTCTACAGTATGCAAACACAAAATTGGGACAAGAACACTGACAGCTCCAGAGGAATATGTAGCCTTCCATGGAACTTTTTTTAGCACTGATCAAAAAATTCCAGGTGCTGGGCTGTCCACCTTGTGCCACATCTGAAGTTTCATCAATGGTATGTTTTAAACCTGAGAGTCCTACCACAGCCATACTTTTCCATAGATTCATTCCAGGGCATTGATATAACATTTTAAACCTGTCAACCGATCATTGCTGGCCTTGCCATGAAGACATCAATCTTTTTTTTTTCTTTCTTTCTCTCTCTCTCTCTACCTCCCACCCCACTCAAATCTCATTTGCCTGATAGACTATATGTTGGCCTTCACAACAGGGTTACAGGTCATAAAATGTTACAATATTAATGTGACACAAACCCATGGGACAGCCAAACGAAACCCCTCATTTTGAGAAAGAACTACTCCTACCACATTCTAGTTTGAAGGAGTCCTTCTGTTAGCAGTTACAGAACAGAAAAATGCAGCTATACATGAGGGGGTAAAGAAAGCTGACAGCCGCTAACACTTTTCATACGGCACTCATGGAACATTTATTCTAGGGCAGTCCTGATGTTGGGGGTTGCAAAGTGACCTCAGAGGATTGTCAGCATTAAGCCATAGGTAGTGTTGAGGTAGGAGTCCCTGCTAAAGAGCTGAGTTGCTTTCAGGAAGGTCATAGCCTACCAGAAAATATTGATTGGTCCTTCCGACCAGAATGCTATCTTAGCATAACTGAGCCACTCTAGAACCCCAGAATATTTCACTTGCCAGCAATGCAAGAGCCCAAAATGTCTTTTGTCAACACAGCACAGAAAGGACAGGTTTGATATCCTGAGCAGGTGGTACCAGAAGGAAGAGATGGACAAAGTTTTGGTGACAGCAACTCACTATGGTTTGTGGAATGGAAGGGGAATATGCAGGTTCAGGGAAGAAAGTACCTTCTCTACAACCTTCTCACACTTATTGTGTCACTGCTGTAGATTTGTGAAGTTTCTGGAGTTGGACTGAAGGTTTGAGCCCAGTAGGTTCCAGCCTAGGCACCCAGCTGTGAAAGTTTTAAAATGTTTATACTATTTTTACATTTTGCTCATTTGCTTTGCTCCATAACCAAAGGTAATTTTTTGTGCAAGGGGTAAGAAATCAATAGCCTGATGGAGATTGCTAAATTAAGTGGTTTTCAAACAGTGCTTTGCAAAACTTCAAAGTTTCACAAGGACGACAGAGAATGAGGTGGCTGGGTGGAGTCACTGAAGCAGTCCGCGTGAGCTTAAATGGACTCCAGAAGGGGGTAGAGGACAGGAAGGCCTGGAGGAATGTTGTCCATGGGGTCGCGATGGGTCGGACATGACTTCACAACTAACAACAACAACAACAACAAAATAAGGTTCTGGGAGAGATTAAGGAGGGAAAGAAAGGTCATTAGGGAAGATTTCACCTTCACCATGTTTATGTGTTGGAGTCATTTTACCTAGTTTTTTGTTATTGTACCAGTAGGTGTCGTTAATTCTTCACTACCCATAGGGCCAATGAGAAGTTATATATCAGGAATATCCAATAAAGATACAGGTTTACCATTTGAGCCAGAGTCAAATCTCAGGGTGACAACACTGGAGTAAGTGAAAGGAAGGATTCTATTAAGCTTTGAGCATTTTATTGTTTACAGGCAAGAAAGAGAAGCTAATAGGATGGGAATAATGGTGAAAAGCAAGGAAGGTTTAGCAGTGAGAAAATAGGGATGGACACCAAAACTAAGCAATAAGATTTATTAGTCCATGAAAAATTAGGAACAATGTTTGGTTATCCAAGGTACATATTTCCTGCACATATTTAACATAGCAGCTCTTACATCGCCCCAAACACCTTTAGATACTGACCTTGGCAATATTACAGGCGTAATATTTTCCCAAGGCTGACTCCTTCCTGAACTGAGTCTCCAATATATTCTGAACAAACAAGCTTTCCTCACCAACAGGCATACAGTAGCTATCTTCTTTCCCCACCTGCTTTTTCTTGAATGAGCAGATTTCTTGTATATTTTAGGCCTTTCAAATGTGATGTGTTGGGCACACACAATTCTGCTAAAGAAACTATCAACCATTTGTTAATCATTGCTAGCAAGACAGGCGCATTTTCTTTACAAATTGCCATGCAGAAGAAGTGCAGTGTTAGCATGGGGGTAATTTAAAGCTGCGTGTTTAAAATGCTCAACATATTTGGGGTTATTACACATGGTTTGTATTACAGAGTCAAGAAATGGTTGGGAAGGCTGCAGACCTGATTCTACCCATCGGTGGAAAAAAAAAAATCCTTGAATTAGGACGGCATTTAATTGACTTAAATAAATAGGCCAGTTGGGATATCAATCTCAGGTGGGGGTTACGAAGAGACATTGAACACAAAGCTGCTTCACAAAAAAATGTTCATCTTTGAGTTTCCATTTTGTTGTTCAGCAGCACCAGTACATTTTACATTTCAGTATCAGCTGCTAGAAAAATCAGAGATAATTTCTAATGCATCCACCACTACCTTTGAATTACAGAAGAACTAACAATACACAGCAGGTAATCCTCATATTATGATCAAAATGGAGCCTGCCCGTCACAGTCATAACTTGTGATGTTCATCAACTGGGTTGGCTATGTGACCAACCCGATTTGATGACCTCTTTTGCAGTGATTGTTAAGCAAACCAATGATTCATTTTGGGGCTGCAAAATCTCCATTACCCCACTAACCTGCTTTCCAGCTCCATTCTCCTGTGCAGGGCAACAAAAGAAGACCCAGTTGACCAGCTGGGACTCGGGAGGCAGAGAATAGATGGGGGTGGGGCCAGTCAGAGGTGATATTAGCCAGTTCTCCGAATTACTCAAAATTTCTGCTACCGGTTCTCCAGAACTGGTCAGAACCTGCTGAATACCACCTCTGACTCAGTTATGTGACTGAGGGGAGGCAATTGTCAAAACATTGAATCCAGATTGTGTCAAGCACCCCAGTGATGTGATCTAATCCAGTAAAGAATTAAAAAAAAAACTTTTTCAGGCAGATGCACAAACTTCCACTTCTAAACAAAGCATTTGGCTACAGCCATCAATCTTTATTTGTTATGAACATCTCTAAGGTCTATGTGGAAGTCAGAGGATCACTCCTATAAAGAAGATGAGACTACAAAATCAGCACCATATAACATGGCTGGCTGAGGTATTCTGGGAGTTGAAATTCACAAATCTTAAAGTTGCCAAGTTTGGAGACTCCTATATAGGTTTAGAATTACTTTTATTGGAACAGCTACAATGACTGAATCTTGAAAATCTGGCTCTATTCTATCCTCCCTTCCTTTATCTTTGTGTGAACTAGATTTGTGTGAGGTATTTTTTTTCAAATTAGTTTCTTGGAAAGGACAGCACAACCTAATATAACGTACTAAAATCTTTACCTCATTTATTTAAATTGCTGATTTTTTTTTTTTAAAAAAAGAAATGACCAATTTGTACCAGTAATGCTAACTCTAATCTCACAGGCATAAATCAGTAGATGCTTTCTACAAATGTTATCTCCTGATCTGTGTGGCACTGGTGGCTATTTACACAGTGAAAATATTTCCAAATTGTTGCACTGTTTTTAGCATTTTGCAGCTTGTCTTGATTTCCAGGGACTCTTTTCTGATTTTTTGGCCTTCTAATTAGAAAGTGGAATCTCCTAGAGTTACCCGTAAGAGAATGGAGTTCAGTACAGTTGCTGTTTTAACAAATAAAATGAGCTTTATTTTAACTTAAAACTGAGCATGCTTTAATAAAAGTAGGAGCTGGGAGTGATTCCTGGAGAACAAATGATCACAAGAACTTTACTGAAGAGGTGGCTTTTCCAGTTGACCAAAATTTGTACATAAAAGTTGGAAATAAACCATGTTTTAATGGAGCAGAATAATGTTCAGTATTGTTAAATCTGCACTATAATAATTTTTATTATCCTGTTTTCTTACAATGTGTTTTGGTAGTTTTTGTTTGATCATTAGTTGCTCTGGATTCTTTGTCTTGAATAAATAAAATAAAATAAATAAAATCTCTCAGGCCAGAAGGGCTTAATTGAGATATCACTAAAAGGGTTAAATAAATTCTGACTGTTTGACTTCATGAAGCCTTTCAGTGAGATGCACTTAGAATTTCCGTTTAAAAACAGGTAATTGCTTCAGATTCTTTATATTATCATAACTCTTCAAAATTGATTGGTTTTTAGGTTCATGGAAAAATATGCAAATGGGCAGAGAAATATGAGGCACATTTGTCATAGTGGAAATAAAAATACTTGGCTGAGAATCCATTTGATTGCATTTGATTACAGAACAAAATGTAATTATTTAAGGTACATGTCTAGAGGCTTCTAGAAGGGTATACAATACAAGAGAAGTATTTAGTATACTTGATTTTTGTTTGCCCGCATTTGAGCTGTCTGTTCACATATATTTTGACAGGACAAACTATTAGATGAAGTCACTATAAGAGTACTTTGTACTTGGACTGAACCCAAATATTGTTCAGTGAATATTTTCACTGTGAAAAAGGGAAGCTTCCCAGAGAGGTCCTTCCTTTTTGTTCAATTTCAGGATATATATATACCTGATTGATTGAAGCCTTGTTATCATTTTAATATTTAAATCTACCCCCCCCCCCCACTTTCCGAGGTGTAAAATGTCTTCCTACAGAGAATCAAAACTGGCTAGGTAATGATGAAACAGATCCCAAACTGTTCAAATGGAAATGCCAAGTTAAGTTAAAGAAGCAAAAGCCAGTCAGTTTCCATAATATGATCCTGAGCATACGCAAACCATTTTCAAGTAGAACATCAGAAATTATTCTGAGATCCTCAACCTCACCAATTGTAAAATTGGAGGAATGAAATTATGGAAACTTTAATGATGAATGGAAAAGAGACTGCCAAAAGAAAAAAAAACAGAAGAAAGCAAACCACATACCAGACTAAATCGTGAAAATTGCAAAACCGAGAAGAGATGTCAAAGCTATGACAGACAAAAATCTCAGGAAACAAGTTAAAAATGTTGATCTTCATTTATATAGTGCTATCATCACACTACATTATAACAGTTACATACCCAGTTCATGAAACAAGTTTCTTTGGAATTTTTTTTTATGATTATTATTTTATTTGACATAGCAGAGAACAAATGATAAAAGATGCCTTTGAATCAAACTCATCTCCTAATGAGAGGATGAATCCAAGCATCCAATTTCAGTAGGGCACATTAGTAGTTGCCATTACCCGTTTCACTGTTGAAATAAAACCCTAGATCAGTGGCACCCAACCTTTCTGGCTAAATGGACTGGCAGCAGCAGTGGTGATGGCAGTGGTGGAAGAGGATAGTTTTGTGTTTGCAACCCATAGATCCTGCGCAGGTGCAAATGAAACTTTGCGAAACTCAAATGAAACTTCGATGCTTGCATCGTCCAGTTCCCAACAGGATGCAAACTGAGTTCACCGACTCAGGGTGGGGACCCCACCCTACATGGGTGTGCCCGTCATGTCACCAGGAATTAAGCCTGAGCTGAAGGAACTTTTACTTAATGCAAAGAAGGGAAGAATGCGTTATGTGCATCCGTGTTATTAGGATTTGAATTTTTCACATGTACTGCAGCGCTGTTGAGATTGTGCAAATGCAAACGTTACTGCAGTCGTGCAACGGAGATTGCATAAATTTGTTGAGTTGTTTTTTTTTTTGAAACAAATTTTATTAGTTTTACAAAAAACAATACACAATCCAGGCATAACAACTTGGAAAATCTTTTCTAAAAATAATAATAATAATAATAAAGAAGAGAGCCAATAGAACATACAAAATAATTCCCAATTGTAATATCAATATTTACATTATCTATTTAATTTCATATCTTATCCAGACTTCTTCTTTTATCCAAATTATATTTCTTGCTTATTAAAATTTTATTGCCTTTCATAAACATACAAAACACAGAACATAGAAAAAAACAAAAACAAAACTAAAACATCTTTTCTGAAGGCTGCCTGATCCCAGGTTGAAACTCTTCTCACAGACACAAATTCAAACATCATATTCACTTTATATATCCTTCCATATCTTATTATCATTTTCTTTTCTTTTTTTATAAACCAATTTTATTAATTTTACAAAAACAGTGCATAAACAATCAAGGCATAACAGCTTATAAATTCTTTTCTAAAAAAAATAGTAATAATTAAAGAAGAAAACCAAAAGAACATAATAATTCCCAATTATAATATCAATATTTACTTTATCTATTTAACTTCATATCTTATCCCAACTTCTCCTTTTCATCCAGGTTATTTCTTGTTAATTAAAATGTTATTGCCTTTTATCAACATACAAAACCTCAAAAAACATAACAAAACCTTTATATATCCTTCTATATCTTATTACCATTTTCAATAACATTCTTTGTCTGTTCTATTTCCAACTATCCATTCATCTTTTTTCTTTTACTATACTTCTCCTATACACTAATTGGAGTGACGCCTTTAACTCATTACCCTAACTTAAAAGTACTTCATATAGCACTTAATTTATCTTGGGATTCTGTTTAGTAGATTCTAAAATTACACAATAAATTTTATACTCTAAATACACATATAAAAACACAATCTTATGTGCCTTCCAGAATCCCCCTTTTATCCTTAATTAGATTCACCCATTGTCTCTGAATGAATTTTTTTTCTTTAGATCTTGCTTCCCACCATTAAGGCTTCTCCTCCCCCCCTTTCTCTCTTGCTTATTCTTCTCCTTGCCCTTTTTACCCCTTTGTCTCTCCTCCTCCCTTTTCTTACTCCCTTTCCATTTCTTTCTAACCTTGCATCCACCTTTCCTCTCATTTTTCTCTTTTTTGGTTGTTTTTTCAAATCTTAAAATCCCCTTTTTCTTATCCTCCTCCCCGGAAAAAACCCATTGTTCATCAAAGATGGCTTCTTGTTCCTCTTCTTCTTTGTTCTGCTGCGTAATCAACTTTTGATAAGTACATAACGCCATTTCTAAAAATTGAAATAAAGTGCCCAAAGTATCTTTTCCATCTTGTTCTTCCTTTTTATATTTTTGATATTAAGTCTTTAGTTCATCCACAAGCGATGCCATCCTGAAAAGAGAAACTTTCCCCAAAACAACCAACCAAGTATTTTTAATCAAAAATAATTCAAAAAAAGTTCCAAAAGTTAATACTTTTCTTCCTTCTTCTATTTCTCTTTCTGGGGTTACTGTTTTATCAAAGAGGTCCAATTACCATATATCTTTCTTTGGGATTCTAGGCAATCTCCTCCTTTTTCCACTTCTGCTCCAATTTTTTTCCTCTCCCTTCCCACTTGCAACATCAATTTTTAAATGATCAGAAATCCATACCTCTAATAAGGGTTTTCCAATTTCTTAAATTTTTAAGTCCAATGTCCAAGAACTCTTTTGTCCCTGAACTTCAACTTTCAGAATAGTTCACCTTCAGTGCCCAAACAAATTTCAAATCTTTATCTGCTGTTTCCATGGGGTAGGAGAGTGAAGAAAAAAAAGTTCCCTTTAACAGCTTCTCTGCCGCTTTGGATCTTCTTAGGGATACAATGTATCCTCCAGCAATTCAGACAGCTCAGTTCCAGCCAGTTTAAAAGAAGTTGATTGACTCAGCCAGCACTTTTACTTTTATTGCTTCCTCCAGCACAATCTTACCTGGTTGCAGGCTTCTTCGTGGTGGCCATTGCTGACCGCCGCTCCACCACCTTGGGAAAAAGGGGTTTTTCTGGACGAGGAGGGGGTCTGCGACACCCCCAACCCCCTGTCCGGCTCCCCTCTCTCTTCGGCTGTCCCTACAGGGCAGCCATATCCCCCTGACCCATTTGGATCGGGGGTACCTCGGCGGCAAGCGCAGCAGGAATCGTGAACGGTCGCGAATTCCTGCTGCCACCGAAGCCACGCAGAATTGAGTTGTTGAGCATGCATTTTATATGGTATAGTTTTATATCTTCTTGTTAAAATAACGTTTTTCATACACTTATGAAACAGAGGAAAATGAACAGGGTTTTTGAGGCTTTTACCAATTAGCCAAATCTGATGTTGATTTTGCTGATTTTATGAGATGATCCAATCAAGAAGCACAGCTAGGAGTACTAGTTCTAATCTTCGTTGTAAGGTTATATTAACAGAAACTTGTAAGTCTAAAAGCGCATCTCTTTCCCCCTCACTTTTACTGTTCAAGAAACTAGAGGATATCTTCTGAGGTGTTTGCCATGACTCAACTACCTCTTATCTGACTGTTGCTTAGTCTGTGACACTTTCTCTTGTATCCCAAAGTCTTCTCCACATACCATGACAGATTTTTATAAAGAATGCCTATAAAAACAGCTGATCAAGAGGATGATTTAATTAAAAAAAAAAACTTAAGGAAATTTCATAAAACTAGAAGAAATACAATTTGCTTATTTATCTTCAAATTATAATAAATTGTAGTTTAAAGGGTTGTTAAAGAAATTCATTTTTCTATCTGTTTATATATTGGGTCAGAAGTTAATTAAAAATTGAAAAGGTTTCTCTGTATAAGGCAGTGGGTTAGAGCAGAGCTTGGTTTTTAATTCCTTTGAGGTTTTCAAATATATTTTTTGAAAATACTGTATGTACTGTATGTTACTATGGATTGCTATCATATCTACTTTTGTAAACCTGAAAGGAAAAGCTAAAGAGATATTTATTTTTTCATTATGGCTGCAATATTCAAGTTGATTTCAATTCTTTTGGAACAGAGTGTTCTGTACCTTCATTTGCATTCTTGAAACCCCGCGTTTTGATTGGTCAAAGCGCGGGGTGATCTGATTGGTTTAGCGAGCCGCGCTGATTGGCCCGCTGAGAATCTCCCGCAATTGGCGGATACGAATCACGGGAGATTCAAAGCGGTGCCATTGGCTGCGGCCGCGGCAGCTTGAGAATAAAAAGCCGCAAGTTTTCCCTTGGAGACACATCGGTTCCGGGGGCCTAATAAAGAGCTGAAACCACAGTCACTGCCTCCTGGTCTCCTTGCCAAATGGACTCAACACAGAGTGTGACATATTTTGAGGTAAGTTTAAAGTTTGGTCCTTTTTTACAAGCTTGAAATGAATTATATTGCATTCCATTGCATAATCACCTCTTCTGGATAATGTTGAACAAGTATTGTTTATAATTCTTAGAATCAGATCAAGACCATTAACTGAAAGGTTTTGAGGCTTTGCAATAGTTACCATATTATTATAATACAATTATAATAATGATTTTGCATGGATGATTATCAAAAATGAATATATTGTAAAACATAAATAGAATTCATTAACACATCAAGTGAATACAGAGACTTCATGAATGAAGAAAACAGAATATTATTATGGTGCAACTGTAGTATTAGTTCATACTTGAGCTGCAACAGCAATCTGTTGATATGTAGCTTTTGTTAATATTTCAAATGGAAGTTTTGATAGAACCAAAAAAAGCATTATCAATTTGTCAAATTTGTTTCAATAGTTCTCTTTAGGATTATATATAAATATGCATTAAAAATCTTGTCAATATAGATTATATTATTTGGTAGATTTTTAAAAATGATAAAACACATTATTTAATTAAATATAGTGTATGTGATGACATACAGCCACTAGTTTCAATTATGTGGCATTGTAATTGGGGAAGTTCTGGTGCTGCTTTAAATGAACCCATCCACCTTGCTATTAGTTGCTCTTTTTTTTCCCTTCAACCCTGCCGAACATTATGGACTTCTCAAGGAGCTAGGGCTTCATATAACAAGTTCAAAATATGATAATTAGAATTTGGTGATTTGGGCCATAAATGAGATCTCTGGATTGATTTGTTCTATAATCTGTTTGTTTGTTTGCTTGGGTAACTATCTGATTCTCAAAACTCTTTGAGCCAGCATTCAATATTCAAATTAATGAACATATTTATGTTATAGACATACAGTGTGCCAGTTTGTTTTGGGAGTTGCTCATTCCTAAAGTCTATCATCTGACAAGAAGAATAAAACAGTGTATTTTTTATAAATAAGAAAACCCAAGAGGTTGGTTTAAAGATGAATAATTTGCTATAAGATGTATAGGTTAGAAAAGAGCATTCATGGGCTCTCTAAGAGTAGTATAGGTTACATAGTGAATACTCTAATGTGAGTATTAATATATAAAACATTCTCTTCTATCAAAGGACCACTTAACCAATGTCCTGTTTCCTCAGGATCTGAGGACAATCACAGTGGTTCCCGTTCTTGTCTTTTAGCAAGTGGCATTTCCAGATATGCCACTTGATTCTGGAGACAACATTTTGCTGAGGAATTTTATAACAACTCTTAAATAGTTTGCTGTAATAACTTAATCTGCCCTCCTCATAAACAATTATCATTCTTTCCCAATTAGCTACTCACCGTTAATCTGTAAAATCACTTGCATTAAAATAACCCACATGATTTTCATGGTCTCCTCCTGCACAGCTTCTTTCATTTTCATAGGTAAACCTTAGTGGAAATGACCGCATATTTTCTAGGTTGAGTTTGATGGGGGGAAAACTGAGATGGGGGGCTCCGTACCACCTATTTCATATTAAGCTGCAGTTTTGAACCGTAAAAATGTGGATTGTTTCTGTGCATAAAAATCCATCTCTAATATCCTTTAAGCCCCTGGGACCCCTGGTTTCAGGGACAGGAAGAAAAACTATTTATAAAACTCTGTTCCTTTATTGATCACTTATTGAACAAGGTTGTGTTTCTGCCCGGAATGGTCATCAATAGGAGACCCAAGCTAACAGACAGGGCAGAGGGACCTCGTACAGACAAAGCTCAGCCTCAAGCAGGACTGTGATTTTGCTGAGGAAAATGCCTGCTACTTGGGCAAAGCAAGTGTTTAGCCACAATCTCTTCCTTCTCTCGTCCACACGGAAGAACTCAGGTCTATCCAGACCATCTTGATTTTCTTGTTTTCAGTTGCTTATCATCTCCTTCAATGTTAGAAGGAAACAGAATACAAACAAAAGTTATATTCTCTTTTTAGGAAGGATTAAGCACTGTTCCCAAACATATATTAGATACAAAGTGGTATTAGATATTGGTGTCAAAGCAATGCTTGATGGACAGATCAGTTTCTAGAGATAATGATGAGCCATATATATCTATTTATCTGAATATGTATCTGACTTCAAGAGAATCTATAGAAAAAATTGCTTTGCCAGGCATTGGATATTCTCTCTCTCTCTCTCTCCCTCCCTCCCTCCCCCCCTCTTACTTCAGCCCTGATATTAATTCTATCCATCATTGCTTTAAAAACTGAGAAATAGTTTATTAATGTCTATTCCTATTCTCATCCTAATTTGAAGTAGGATTAACTATGAAATAAGTTTACATTTCCACAAATTCTAACTTGTGTACTACCTGGAAGGATCTGATTAAAGGCAGCAAGCAGAATTTTGAACTGAATGAATTTCTTCTCCTCTCTTTCAATATGACTGCAACTTCCCTATCATATTCCTCCCTTCCTCCTCTACCTCTTTAAATCCCAGCTATTTGAAAGTATGAATTGGAGTTGTTCATAGGAGATCTCACCAATACAGCAAGGGAGAGCTGGATAAAGAAATATCTGAGGACGAAACACACTGTTTATTCAAGCCCAATCAAATTAGCTGAACACGTAAATATGATTGACCGCATGGGATGCGGTGGCTCAGTGGCTAAGACACTGAGCTTGTCGATCAGAAAGGTCAGCAGTTCAGCGGTTTGACTCCCTAGCACCGCATAACGGAGTGAGCTCCAGTTACTTGTCCCAGCTTCTGCCAACCTAGCAGTTTGAAAGCATGTAAAAATGCAAGTAGGAAAATAAGGACCACTTTGGTGGGAACGTAACAGTGTTCTGTGAATCTTGGGCATTTAGTCATGCCGGCCATATGACCACAAAGATGTCTTTGGACAGCACTGGCTCTTTGGCTTTGTAACGGAGATGCGCACCGCCCCCTAGAGCCGGAAACAACTAGCGTGTATGTGCAAGGGGAACCTTTACTTTACGTTATGACTGATCATGCTCTTTTATGGGGATATACAGGAGAGCATTGAAAAGCAGGGAACTGAACACTCACAATGATATTTGGCCACTAATTATTACAATTACAAATGCACTTGATGAGAGTTGATACTAAGATCATTTTGGGTTGAGTCCACTCTGTTGCTCCCAGTTTATAGTAAGCAGTAATCCAACAAAACAGTGTGAATGTACACACAAACACACTTCTTTAATTTTCACTCGGGGAGTTGGTTTTGTTTTAACATGAAATGTAAAAGATGACCTCACATGAATAATTCTTCCAGGCACAACCCTGTTAGTCTGGTAGTTGCACCGCTATGTTATGAATTTATTTGGGAAAGGCACTCCATACAATAAAGGATTCTGTTTGCTTGTTTGCAGCACACAGGCAAGGAAAATTTCCTCATAGAGAAAGAATGGATATACCACAAAACTCTCCAATAAAATAAATTTTGTGTCTGGCAGGCTGTAAAGTGCTCAGGCATCATGAAAGCTATTTCGCAGGATTAAGAATTATTTCCTGAGTAGCTTAAACAAACAACCGTAGTTCCAGTCTGAGGCACTTCATATGTATTGGGGAGAGTACTAAAATATAAAAATGAGGCCAGGAACACTGAGCTGTGATGTCAATACTTCTCTGCTCAAGACAAAATATGGAGTATCTTCCCCCTCCCCATTTCAAATCCTGTTTCTGAGTTTTGCAAACTCTGAAGCGGTAGTTTCTCTCACATTTATGTCATCATTGGCTTGATGTTGGCTTAGAGACACTTTTGACCATTTGCTCTCTTTTCCTTGCTCCCCATGGTATTTTTTCCCCCCTCATATGACCACAAGGTTATATTTTGCCCTTACATGGGGTAGTACACATAGTTTTCTCACACCTATTTTGGTTTTTGATTGCTTTTATGGGTGCAAGACTGTGGCGAAGACAGAGAAAAAAATAAACAAGAAAACAAAGTCAATCTATTCTTTTTTTTTAAAAAAAAAAATCAAATTGCATTTTAAAAAGAAGATCTCATATTGTATAAAAATGCCTCCGAGAACTGGAAAAAAAAATTGAAATATTGCATTCTACCACATGTTTGACTTTATGTATGTTTCATTAAAAGGGATAATACTCACTACAAGAACTATTGCACATCCCTTCCTTACTAAGATTCATGCTATAATTACATCTTAGAGGAAAAAATAGGATCATTTGCAAAATGAAGATGTTTGCATGTTGGCTTCTGGCTACAATGTAAATGTGAACCTGAAGGGATATTGTAGAAGTTAACTTCAGTTTGCTTTCACTGTTCCTTCTATTCTTCAGACTACTTCTTTGAAGGAGCTTTATTTCATTTTCAAAACTTTATGGATCAAATGTATATTGCAGTTCAGCACAGCAGAAGTGACTCAGAGCAGAATTATAAAAACAATCATTATAAAACACGAACAATCATTATTAAAAATAAAACACGGTGGAAAAAGTACAATATACCAACCCCAAACTGAGAGGGCAATCTTGACAGGAAGCCATGTGACACTGTCCCTCTATTTATCAAGAGTAAAGACGAATGTGGTTTCTAACATAGCTGATAATCTACCAACTTTAACTTAAGAGGAATGTTATCAGCAAGCTTGATAATTAGTGTTAAGGTATTGAGATTTAAGAGCTGACCAGCTGTATGGCTGGTGCAATAAGAATGAATCAGCATTGGGTATTGCCATTTTAAGACCAAGAATGGGTCCACAGAAGTTTTACCACTTTAAGAGGTGTTTATATAAGGTAGCCATTAGAGGGCGTATTTCTCTCTCCTTGTGTCCTGCCTTCATTGTAGAGTTGATGCAGAGTTAAGAAGATTGATTACTTGTCAGATATTTGCCTACCACATATATGTATGTATACAACAGTCTTGTAGATAAACCACTGTTAAATGTCTAAGTCTCTGTGTGCTGTGTTTTGCTCCTGGGTTGTTTCATAATAGTAGTCATGCTGCAAACACTCTCCGAAACCAGGTCTTGCTAGCAAAGACCAAAATATAGGGTTAAAAAGTTGCAGGTTACCTGATCTATACATGGCATGTGAACTTATGAAAAGCAATCATGTTAGGTCAGCTAGAATAAAAGAACCACCAAGTGGATTTTATGGAATTCAGAACTGAACCAATGGTTGCTGATTCGTATCTGGGATAAACCTCACACTGGGCTTTACCTGAACCACATGTACCAACATGGCAGAGTAAACAGAACTGGAGCTGCATCAGGAACTATCATTGGCAATAAGGCTTTGCTGCATCTTTGTCTCTGACACCTGATAGATTAAAAAAAAAAATCCCAATTATAGCAGTTAATAGAAGATAGAATATGTAGTTGCTAAGGCAGTCTTGAGTCCCCTGTTGTAAAAGTCTTCCAGATCTGCATTATGTCTTAGGAGAATAAGCTTGCCTGCATCCATCAGTTTAGTTATTTATTTATAAGTAGTTCTCCACTTGAAGGCATTCATATAATTATGACAGGTGCTAAATAAAGTGACTTGCAACCAGTCCTCGCACTTACAGCTATTGTGGTAATGTGATCAAAATTTCGGCACTTGGTAACTGGCATGTATTTAGAGAATTGCAGCATCCTGGACTCACACGATCATCATTATAATCTTTTCCAGGCAGCTTCCAAACAGGATAGTCAATAGATACTACAATAAATACTAGAATTAGATACTAATATGTAAAAGCAAAAAGTTGAGGTTGGAGTGTACTTATCTTGTACTATGCTAAAAAGAGTTGGAAGTCACTGCCCCTTGTTCTTTCTTTTTCTCTTCCACCTTGTATTTCACACCCCCTTTTCCCGTTCCCTTTCCTTCCTTTAATTTCCTATTTTCTTTTTTTGTGTGTTTTATACAATAAAAAATAAAAAAATGATATTTCAAAAAGCATAGTCAGTAAGAAAAGCTGGATTCACTTAATGACTGTGATTTGCTTAGCAACCATGTAATTCACAACCAAAATAACAGATAACAAATAATCAGAGTTGGAAGGGACCTTGTAGGTCATCTAGTCCAAACCCCCCACCCAAGTGGGAGACCCTACACCATTTCTGACAAATGGCAGTCCAATCTCTTTTTGAAGGTCTAAAGTGATGGCACTCCCACAACTTCCGAGGGCAAGGTATTCCATTGGTTGATTGTTCTCACTGTCAGAAAGTGTCTCCTTATTTCCAGGTTAATCTCTCCTTGTTCATTTTCCATCCATTGTTCCTTGTCTGGCCTATAGGAGCTTCAGAAAATAGCTTGACCCCCTCCTCTCTGTGGCAGCCCCTCAAATACTGGAAGACCGCTATCATGTCTCTCCTAGTCCTTCTCTTTACTAGACTAGCCAAGCCCAGTTCCTGCAACCGTTCGTTGTATGTTTTAGCCTCCAGTCCCTTAATCATCCTGGTTGCTCTTCTCTGTACTTTTTCTAGAATCTCAACATCTTTTTTTTATAATGTGGTGACCAAAACTGGATGCAGTACTCTAGGTGTGATCTTACTAAGGCTTTATAGAGTGGTATTAGTACCTCCCTTGATCTTGATTGTATCCCTCTGTTAATACAACTTAGGATTGCATTAGCTTTTTTGGCTGCTGCTGCACACTGCTGGCTCATAATTAGCTGGTTGTCCACTAAGACTCCAAGATTCCTTTCACAGTTACCGCTATTGAGCCTGGTTTCACCCAGTCTATATGTGTACTTTTGGTTTTTCTTGCCTAAGTGTAGGACTTTACTTTTCAAGATGACCAAAAAGGTGTGAAAATCACTTCTGACCCACTTAACAACTGCATCGCTTAGCAATGGAAGTTCCAATCCCAATCATGGTCATAAGTCAAGGACTCGTTGAAATGTATTAAATCTCATTCATAACCCACTGAATTGACCAATGACTCTTGGAATTTCTAGAGTATAAGAATATATTGCACTGTAGGATTTCCACAGCTGTTCATCACATGTCCTGGCTGTGGTCATGGAAACCACAATTATACTTAACGGAAAGCAATGCTATTTCGAACATTAGGACACATTATTGGCCATTGTCCCACACGTCTCAAAAAGAAGGCCACTTTTATCAGTTGATTTGGTTATCACAGCAGGCAGCAAATTACTAGTGATTTATTTAATTCTGCATTTTTTACTGCCAGGAAAGGAGAGGGTTCTGTAGGATTTCCTCCTTCAAGTTTAAATTTCAGTACTGGATTCTAGTTTTGCTGAATCCCGTACTTCTAGTTACAACTCTCCTGGAATTTTTCTCAGTTTGAAGTTGGCTGGGAGAGAAAAGGGTTGTGATTTGTTGCTCGCTCTCCAGCAACAATTGACAACAGGTATAATTTTCATTTTTGCAGAAGGCATCTGGTGTTTTTTTTTTTTTTTTATAGAATATGGGATAGCCTGTCCTGCATAAATAATCAAGCTCCCTTGCCTTGGCCTGGTAAAACCACAGATACCATACTATTTCTTTCTGCAGGGCCTTTAACAGACCCAGAAAACAGTGCGCTGGAGAAAAGTTGTCACATCCACTGATCAGTCCACATTTCTCCCCCGCCTCCTTCCTCCCCCAGAGCAGTACCTGGGCCATCTGTGTTTAGCGTGTATAAAGAACCCTCTTTGCAGCTGCCATACAAATCAGGAACAGGATGAAGGTCACACTGAGAGGATTTTTAGGACAGGGAGAAGATGTTCAGCAGCACTAGGGAAGATGTAACAGCATCCCAACATAAGTTTGCTTAAATCCCAAGTTGCACCTCCCCAGCCTGGAGCTGCTGAGAGTCCACTGGGAAATGTGTATTATGCCTGGGTTAATTTACTGATTAATCTCTAGTCAGTGGTTTGTGCTTTCCCCAGATGGCCAATTAAAATTTACAACTGGCAGAACAGTGCCCTGTTGGCAGACTGCTTGGGGGGGTGGGGGCCAAAGCTGGAGGCAGTGACAGAAGTTGGGGGGCCTAATTCCTGCCTTTAAAAAAAGGGGGGAAAGGAATAAAAAAACAAACCACTTTTATTCCGGAGTAGCACATATAACCCAGGAAATATGGGCTGGATGGTGCAATTTCACTGCACCGCCATTTACTTTCCAGAATTGCAACAGTATTCAAGGCATCATTGGTTTTACCAGCCGCAAACACAATTGACAAAATCAGCCAGGGGGCACAACTGATTTAACAGCTTTTGAAATGTAATAGCCTTCTCCCCCTCCTGACGCTACCGATTTGCGGTCCACATGGATTGATAGTCTAATATCATTCATTTCCCCACAAATATATAAAACATTCAGAGTTATTTGCGTAAATCAAAGACAAAGTGCCGTGTGTGAAGCTGATAATAAGTAATGCTGTGATACAGATAAAGATAACATATTTTTGTGGCAAGGGCACAGGGAAAAAAAAAATCCAACAGCTTCTGCCACTTTGCATTCCTTCCCCAAATGCATTGACATATGAATTTGAGTAATATATGGCAACACGGTGTTTCAAATAAATTTCAACCAAGACACCATTTCTACTAACCGTGCATTCTTAAGCATGTGCAAATATGTAAAAAAAAAAAAAAAATTAAATATGTACCAGCTATGTGGAATGGTACATCCAAGGTAAACTTTTGACTGTGCCTAGATAATTTGCTTTAAAGAAATAGAATGACATTTAATTAAGGCAATATGTAATTTTACGGTACATAAAAAACATTAAAAGTACAATGAATCATTATCAAACAGCCACAAAAATATACTGAAACTCTCTCTCTGCCATCATGTTGTGTTGTGAGGTCACAATGACTGCACGCTTCTAATTGGTTACACAATTTGTTGCACACTATTTTGTTTTAAAGCTGGGTCATGAACATGGATGGAAAACTTAAAAGCCACAAAACCTTGGAAGCATAGTTGACTAGCATTGCCCTACAGCAGTGTTTCTTATCCTTGGCCACTTGAAGATATGTGTGGACTTCAACTCCCAGAATTCCCCAGCCGGCAAGGTGAAAAGAATAATGTCCCGGAACACATCTTTTCATACAGATATGAATCTGAGGCCTTTATGAATGAGTTTGATAAACGATGAGGATGATTGGGTTCCTCCAAGTATAGGCAAAGTGTGTTCTCAAGAGCACTTTTATAATCTAGAACAGGGGTGTCAAACTCACGTCATCATGGCAGCATCATGTAATGTATCAGGACTTTTCTCCCTCTTCGCTAAACCAGGCATGAGTGTGGCCAGCATGTGACGCATCTAACCTCGGGGCCGGGAGTTTGACAGTCCTGATCTAGAAACTGATCTGTTGAAGGACTTGAAGCATCTTTTGGGCTCACAGAAATTGCTCAGGCCCAGCAAACTCACTTCTCACTGGATCACTAATTAACCACTTTGCGAAGCAGAGGCAATTGTGAGGAAAAGTTCCCTGAGAAAGCTTCTCTTCTCTGGCTTTGATGTGTACAAAAGGAATGCAAGGCAAAGAATTCCTTTCGACAGAGGAGAGCGTCACCTGGTTTCAGGGTGGATCTAGAGCAAAGGTTACGTCTTCGCTCACAAAGAGGAAAGGCTCACCATGAGGTGATTTCATATCTAAATGAGGCTACAACCAAACAAGAGAAGACTACAGGTTGTCCATGGCTTATAATCATTCATTTAGTGATGGTTCAAAGCTACAACAGCGCTGAAAAATGGGGACCTACGATCAGTCCTCGCATTTACAACCATTGTAGCATCCCCATGGTCATGTGATCAAAATTGGACACTTGACAACAGGCAGTTACAGCATCATGCTATTGCTATTTGCATCCTTCCTGGCTGACTTCTCACTAGCAAAATTTATGAGATTCACTTAATAACTGTACGATTCACAACAACTGCAGTGATTTGCTTAACAAACATGGCAGAAAAAGTTGTAAAATTGAGAGGAACTCGCTTAAGTGCTTCGCTTAACAGTGGATATTCTGGCCCCAATTGTGGTTGTAAGTCTAGGACTACCTGAATAAGAATCAACGGATCTTCACATTCCTTGTAATACAGCACAAAACCTGTGGTGTACAACCCTGTTAAAATATTTTAATGCATCCCATAAATTAGTATATTTCATTTTTTAAATCATAAGAGGCATATTTAACATTTCTCTCCACCTGCATCAATTGAGCCTCCAAAATTAGACATTCCAGTTTTTTTTAATTCCAAATTTAGATGCATAACTAACACTAAATTTCGTTCCACTTTTAAAATTCTTATAAGGTGTTGGTTTCCATTCAAGCACGGCATCTCCTAAGGACTCTAAATGTGTTGGTACCTTGGAGCCTTTCTGGAACATGCTGTTTAGTTAGCACTGTACAAATTTCAGTAAATATTCTCAAGCAAATGTTGTAAGTCATTTACAAAAAAACATTTATCCAAGTCTTTAAAGTAACAATTAGTATTCAACTGATTCAAAATACTGATCCCATGTTTGCCCAAGCATTCAAATAAAACATATTTCCCATTAATTTCAATAACTTTAGGTTATTCTACAATGTCCATTTTCCATGTGATTCAGTATCAAAATATAACCACTTATCCATTAATGATCACATGTGCCTGGCAGCTTTCAACAATAGAGATAAAGATATCTAGTTAATATGTTTGGATCCTAAAACTTGCCAACAGTTCAAAGGTATCACACATTGATTCTCATAGAATGTTCATCCCAAAAGATTTTAGATTTTAAATAAAAGCCTAATAATATACTTGAATACCTGGTAGGTTAAAGGCATCATCACCAACAACATCACCATAAGGTGTTTGTATAAGGATGTTCAAGGAGCTTAATTGTGTCATGAAAATATTCTTATTAACTTATTTGTCTGTGAAAAGTATCTTACAGGGTGTAATATTGGAATCTGTGTTAAACTATATATTAATCTTGATATATTATTTATTTGATGGGCAAAAATTAAATTTTATTTTACTTTGATTTAATTAACATTTGATTAAGCTCCAGGTGTGTTTTTAATTCCCCCCCTTGTTATCACATTAAAAATTATAGTTTGGTAACAAGAACTGCTCTGGGTGGTCTCTAAGTTTGATAAATAAACAAACAATATTTTGAAAGATTCATCATGCCTGCATCCATGATGTTCAGAAATTGTTTGTGCTTCCATTTAAAACCATCCTGTTACTAGGCACTACAGTGACCCTTGGAGAGGTTGTTGTTGTTTTCAGAAAAGAATGAAAGAATGAATCCCTTTTCTGAAACTGAGGCTGTAAGTGGTATTTAAAGCAATTTCTTTTTTGCTCAGAAACATAGTTGCCATCACCAGTTGCCCCAGGACAGAACCTTAGGATAGAAATGGAATCTGGATGCCCTTTCGGTTGTGTCCATTCACTGACACCTCTTGTGCAACAATCCATTGTTGTTTCCCTTCCTTTTCAACAGAGATCCAGAATGGATTAGTGCAGGAGTGTTCAAACTAGACAACTTTAAGACCTGTGGTATTCAACTCCGAGCTATGCTGGCTGGAGAATTCTGGGATTTGAAGTCCACAAGTCTGTTGCCAAAGCTGGAGTCCCTGACCTTGTGATTGAAGCACCAGGCTCGAAAGCAGGAGGCTATGAGTTCAAGTCCTGCCTTAGCAATGGTGGGATTCAACCGTGTAACAACTAGTTTGGTGAGCACATGCGCAGCATTTCAAAACCAACCATTTTCAGCTAAAACTTACCTTCTGCTGCAGCCCTGGTGAGTAAAAACTGCTGATACGCTGTGCCGTGCGAATCAGCTGGATTGAAAAACACAGAAATATAGGACAGACTAGGGCAGGGGCAGGTGGTAGTGGCCAACTAATCACTGGAAATACCAGTTTGCCCAAACCAGTCCGTACCGGCTGAATCCCACCCTTGCGTGGCCTTAGCCATGAAAGTCAGTTTGGTGACTTTAGGCCAGTGGCTTTCTCTTTCTCTCATCCCAACTCACCACACAGAGTTGTTGTGGGGAAAATAGAAGGAGGAGGGTGTTTAAGATATGTTCGCTGCCTTGAGTTATTTGTAATAATAATAATAAAGGCGGGATACAAATAAATTTAAAAAATGTCTCTTGTAGTCAAGAGAGTTTGTGATTAGAGGGTTGAAGAAAATAAGGAGAAGGTTTGGGAAATGCTGTCATTTTTTCTTCTTCTGGAGGATCTTTAGTCTCACAGAAGGGCAACGGAAAGATAAAAATGCACAAGACAAACGCCCGAGACAATATCTAGCAATGTCTGAGTAGGAAACTACTGCCAGGTTCCATTTATCATATAGTTTTTTCTGTAGGAAATCTCTCTCAGGCAGAAGAGTATTCTAATTCTTACCTTTCTCTCCAGAACATAACATACCTGACAAAGACAAAGTAGAAGAAAATGGTATGTATGAGACTTTCAGCTGAAAGGTCAGTCTGCATAATGTGAAGGCTTGCTACATGCTTCTGCCACTACTTTCACAGCGATGGCAAGAGTTAAAATAGTTAATCTGATCCTACCTCATTTTTTTCCTGTCTTGGTGACCAGTGAAAAATAAAAAGTAGGAAATGCATACATTTGGAAATGCCGTCACCTGGGCATTCCCCCAATTTCCCCACTGTGAGGAGAAAATAGGGATGTGTGTGTGTGTGTATACTCACCTAAGCTGTGTGGGTAAAGGCCTCCCTTCCCCTTATTAATTGCTCCACACAGAGACAATGGGTTTGTGATAATTTCAAAAGCAACACGCCTGGAAAAACGACTAATTCCTGAAATGGAATTGTATTTTAAACCTGGTACAAATGCTTTGCCATAATAATAATATTATAATAATAATAATAATAATAATAATAATAATAATAATAATAATAATAATCATCATCATCATCATCATCATCATCATCATCATCATCATCATCCTTGTGATTGAATCCAGAACTGTTGAAAATAAACTGTGGCATTTATTTATTTATTTGGCCAAAATAGTTAACACAGAACATAGAATTACACTCTGTCCGTTATCAGTGATATACTTTTCATGTTTGGCATCTGAGTTCGCCAGATATAAGAAATGTTTATTTATTTATTCTGGCATCTCGCTTTCAAGTCCTCTCTCATTTATTGAGCGCAATATGCCCTCAATTAACATTTTTAATTTTTTATCACCGTGGGTCAAAATCTGACCTGTTACAATTGAACCAGAAAGAACTTTTCACCCACCTGGTTAATAGGAGCAACATCTCAAGAGCATTCCAGACATATCCACACGCCTATGTTTGTTTGTTTTTGAGCACCCCCCCTTCCCAAAAGGCAACTCTGCAGTGAAAATCACAACATAATCTGCATTGTGCAACTATGGTATTCTTCATAATTTGGGATGAAAAGCTCCAGAACTCCTACACAAATTATTCACAAACTGACTATTGATCATCACTACCACACCAACTCCTTTGGAAACCCTTAAATTTGTGAAGCTTACTTTAATTAACTGTTTTTCTAGTATTTCTGGTATTGCTTTTCATGTAGGATAGCTAGAATTTATGACATCGGGCAGAACATAAATTAGTAAGCAAGCAATTAAAGAGTCACATGATTCCATGATACACAAAATGGCTTTGAAGATCACTCAAAAATTTTGAGCGTTCTGATCAGTGCCAATATTGTCTCATGTTTTTATCCATAATTTGGATCCTGCTGGAATATGACTTAAAATTCATTCCAAATTGTCTCATCCTAGAAGGGATGAGACATTAAAAAAGTACTAAATGGCAAATCAATAAAAAACATTTTTGGATAATGCTAACTGGCATACATGTAGTTCAACTCAGCCTTTTGATTTGACAATACCTATCTTGCCTGTGTACAGTAAGTACCACTAACTATAAAGCCTTAGTAAGACCACACCTAGAGTACTGCATCCAGTTTTGGTCACCACATTACAAAAAAGATGTTGAGGCTCTAGAAAAAATACAGAGAAGAGCAACCAGGATGATTAGGGGACTGGAGGCTAAAACATACAACGAACGGTTGCCAGAACTGGGCTTGGCTAGTCTAGTAAAGAGAAGGACCAGGGGAGACATGATAGCGGTCTTCCAATATTTGAGGGGCTGCCACAGGGAGGAAGGGGTCAAGCTATTTTCTAAAGCTCCTGTAGGCCAGACAAGGAACAATGGTTGGAAACTGAACAAGGAGAGATTTAACCTGGAAAAAAGGAGAAACTTTCTGACAGTGAGAACAATCAACCAATGGAACAGCTTGCCTTCAGAAGTTGTGGGAGCGCCATCACTTGAGACCTTCAAGAAGAGATTGGACTGCCATTTGTCAGAAATGGTGTAGGGTGTCCCGCTTGGACAGGAGTTTAGATTAGATGACCTATAAGGTCCCTTCCAACTCTGATTATCTGTTATCTGTTAAGTATGAACCATTTTAAGTAGATATATCTGTCTGCTTTTGCTTCTGTATTAAACTTAATCCATTCCAGATGATTTAAATTTTTTGGATATTGCTATGCTTCCCCCTTGTTTTATCTTACTTCATTTTCAATGGTATCAGGTACCGCCTCAGTTTTTGCTGTAAATTGATGTTCTTGGCCTATTCTTACAGTCAGTTTAGGCCGCTAAACAGTCACTTTAGGCCACTAAACAGTCAGTTTAGGTCGCTAAGCCTGTTGGAAAAAAATCTGGCACTCTAATTAGAGTTCCAGTTCTGTCCCAATACACTCTGAGAAGATTGTTTGAATCCTGTGACTGATTTAGAATACAAGAAAAGGTATTCTTTCAAAGGAGGAAAGAATTCTGAAAGCCTTTTCACAGGTAATGCATAGTGGTTAAAGTGAAGTATTGCAGGCAAATTCTGTCCACAGCATGCAGTTCGATCCTGACGGGGTTCAAGGTTGATTCAACTTTCCATCTTTCCATGGTCAGTAAAACAAAGACCCAGATAGTTAGAGGCATTTTGCTGATATTGAAAACTGTCCAGTGTATTGTACAGCACTACAGAGTGGTTTATAAGCTTGTGCTATTGCTATTACTATAGTGGAGTTGTGAGGTAGCCAAGAGGGGGGATGTGTGAAAATTGCGTGTTTCATGTTACATTCCAGCAGTTTTTAGTTTCCATGCTTTAGGAAGTTATTCTGCTCCATACTTCAGGAAGGTTTTCTTCCCATTTTTTTTCTACCTGAAAAGATGCAGGCCTTGATAAATAGTTGGAGAACTTCTTTTTCCCCCTAGGGAAATGCGTAGAAATTATTTACTAATTTCTCTGCTCGACAATGAAATTTTTTAAAAAACAATTGTGCCCAGTTCTGTTTTTCTCTTGAGCAGCCATCTTGATCATATTATTTGATGCTTAGAATAATGGTAGTATGACAGGTAACTTCTTGACATGACCATGATATGAGCAAGGGATAAAACAAATATTATTCTCATGCATACTGAAAATTAATCGTACAAAACCTAATCACAATGATTAGATAATCCCATGACAACTTTCATTTCTATGATGATGCCTTAATTCTGTTTAAACATTCAGGTCATCAAAAAATATTACTTTTTCCAGGGACTAAAGATTGCTACATTTCTGCTCACGTTCCCATGTATGAGGAAGACTAGTTTTTCCCCCTCCCAAACCAATAACCACAATTTTAGATTATCCAAGGTAGATCGTGACTAATAAAATAATATTTTTAAATTTAGATTTATAGATATTTTAATTCACACTGAGATTCTAAATAGTTATTCTCATGAGGGTAATGGATCAAGAAAGTAGTGTAATGAATAAGGGAAGAAAACATGTCAAATTAAACTGCAATAATAACAGATAACTGATTTGTAATAAGGAAGATCAAGGAGAAGGTGGATAGCTATCATTTTGGCCTTATTTCAAGGTTAGTTGCCATTTCCACAGCTGTTAATCATCTTCTAGATGACTTGCAACACAATATGTTTTGACATATTTTTAAAAGCTATTTCCTGATACTAAAAGCAAAATAAAAATAAATAAACTTCTGATTATTTTTTGCTTGACATTGTATTGTTAATTCCTCCTTTGCCCAATCATTTTTGAAGAAAATGATTAGATCCAGTTCTTGGATTTTCAATCAGCACATATCAGGAGCAAATTAGGAGAGGCAAAGATTACAATACAGAAGACTCAGCATTTTGAAAAAGTAATCATGGTTTAAAGTGGAAAATTCCAGTTCTATACTTTAAAACATGGTGGTTTAATTTGGATCTATATACTAACTTATTGAGTACACATATGAATAATTATGATGGGGAGTCTACTGTACACTTAAAATCTTAAAAAATATATTTTTAAACAAACATTTTAATGAGGTAACGGAAATTGGTATATATCAATTTAAGCACTTAGGTATCTAAGACAACCCTTTTCTCCTTTTTCAGAAATTACTGGGAATCCTTCAAAATGCAGCTAGTCCTCAACTTACAGTCACAACTGAACCCCAAATTTCCATTCTCAGCAAGACAGTTAAGTAAGTTTTGTGCCATTTTAATACCTTTCTTGCCACAGTTGTTAAGTGAATCACCGCAGCTGCTAAGTTAGTAACATGATTGTTAAGTGAATCTGGCTTTCCCCCTTGACTTTGCTTGTCTGAAGGTCACAAAAAGTGATCGCACGACCCCAAGATATGCAGCCATCATAAATACATGGCGGTCGCTAAGCATCCAAATTTTGATCACATGACAATGGGGATGGCGCCATGGTCCTAAGTGTGAAAAACAGCCATAAATCACTTTTTTCAGTGCTGTTGTAACTTTGGTCACTAAATGGATGGTTGTAAGACAAGAACTGTATACACCAGGGGTCTGCAACCTGCGGCTCTGGAGCCACATGCAACTCTTTTGGTCCTCTGCTGTGGCCCCCTGTCAGCTGATCCCACCACTGGCTGGCCCCTCCCCTCCCTGTCATTCCTCGCCTGGCCTGAGAAGGTAAGGGTGATGGCAAGGGATGGAGACTCACTCCATATTCTAGAGTAGGAGGTAACTGAATGGGAGTGAGTAACATGGAGTTGGCCACACCCACCCAGTCACACTGGTTGTTAAATTATTGGCTCCCAGTGTTTTCTTTTCTGTGGGAAACGGGTCCAAATGGCTTTTTGAATGTTTAAGGTTGCAGATCCCTGGTATATACTTAATATGCACACAGAATGAGAAGGCTGTTCCTGATATATCCGTAATCTTTATTTATTCCAATAAGGAACCAAAATTCGTAAGACCTTAGCTTATAGCTTATTATATATTTGGATTGTTATTTTCTAATTTCTTAATTTTTTTCAAGTTATGCCAATTACACCCTATAACGAATGTGTTATATTTGGCAACCACTACAAAATGTTTTCCAGTGTACGACTGCAAGCACAAATATCATTATCTGCTTTGGTGCAAATTGTATAATATATAATTTTTTTAAAAAAATGGTACAATAAATTACAAAATGGAGACAATAAAATTATGGGCACTCCTGCAATCTTTATCAGAAATCTAGAATCTATTAGAATGTTTCCTAGATTCAATAGGCAGCAGAATAACTGCTTTGGTTTTGCCACCATTACAAAATTTCATTGGAATGGAGACTCGTGCTATGGCACACAGGCCTAGGAAAAATTTTGGCAGGTGCCAGTCCCTGTGCTCCCTGGGTTAATATTGATGCAAAGGTGTGATGTTAGCAACAATGAATAACAAAGTGAAGGTGCATACAAGGAGACCTCCTTACCTTAAGGTATCATATTTTACTTGCTGTGATAAGGTTTGGGCAATGGAGAGCCAAAGGACTTGTGAAGTGCCTTTGAACCCATTCCCTGGGACTGACATAAGAGGAAATACAGAAGAAACCAAGACGTATTATGTAGAATAGAATACTTTTATTGGCCGAGTGTGATTGGACACACAAGGAATTTGTCTTGGTGTAAATACTCTTCAGTATACAAGTAAAGTGTAGCTGCCACACTATGGATACAAAATAATTTGCTGCTAGCTTTTCTTACTGGAATATGGAAAAGAAAAAAATGAGGATATCATCTCCTAGTTCCCATATTTTTTGCTGATTACAAACCCATTTACTTAACCCACCAACCAACCAATGTTGCAATGCAGCCTTAGCCCCGTAATTGTACACATGGTTATCTCTGCTTTCCTTCTTTTTGTGGTTTTCCTAGTCCAAATTTTAAATGCACTATAAGCTCCTTAGGGCAGAGATTTGTGCTCTGCTACTCTGTACTCATCAATATATCAAAGGCACAATATTATTTTTACTCTTATTGAATAAAAGCTAATTAATCACTGACAACCACAGGCTGTGCCATATCCATTGCATAGGAAATGTAATTTCCTCAAATATTCAATGCCTAAGGTTCCATGACAAAATCAAGAGATGAAATATGGGCCTGTGAGTCCATGGGTGATTGTCTCAGATTTTTATTTGCACTCCATGGCAAGCCAACAAGCCCCAGCACACCCTGGAGAGGCGGAGCTTGGTCAGCCCTAGGATATGAAGGGGGGTGGCCAAAGCAAATGTATTTCCTCCAAGAGAGTAGAATGATTTCCAGTAGCAGCGTTTTGTGTTTCTGTGTGTGTGTGTGTGTGTCTTTTGAGCCATTTCATTTCTTTTCTGTGTAAGAAATGCTGTGAAGTAAAAGAGAAAAAAATTGCCCTGTCTCTCATCTCGTTTCCATTTTTTTTTTCTTATGTGTTGTCCAAACTATTACAAATGCATAAAAGATTATTCAAGACGAGAGAGAGAGAGAAAGAGAGAGAGAGAGAGAGAGAGACTTACAACCATTTGATAAAAAGTGAAATATGCAACATAGTCAGCCTTTCTACTCAGCCCCAATGTCTTTATCAGACAAAGAATTGCAAAAAAAGAATTCATACATGACATTAATAGGTTTTAGAGCCGAACAAGGGGAAAAATGTATAAACAGCATTTATGTTTTAAAATTTTGGTCTACACTTTCCAGGTAGGTTGAAAGTAACAGTATGTATCACATGGGCATGTGCCCTCGCTTTTTTTATATAGAGAAAAAATAGGCATCTAGCTGTTTTTTTCTCTGCTTCCTCCCCTCTCAGCCTATGATATCAATGCATATTAAGCTCAGCTTTCTGTGAGAACTGGACAATTTATAAATGCTATTCACGTTTAATTAGTAGTCATTTCTTCACCATAAGCATATTTACTTGGGTCTTTTGTTCCTACGGCAACCCACCGAGAACTCCTGCTACAAGAACAGTCTAGACTAATCTTTCTTTTTTAAAGGAAGAACAAGAAAAGAAAAAAAAAAGGAATGTAGATTAATGAGCGGACTTGATATTAAGATTATATTGCACAGAGCAAGTATTAAGGGACAGTGACAAGAGGCAGAATCTACAGCCAGAAATCTTTTATATCGAAAAGACTATTTATAGCAATTAAGGATTTTATTTATTCAGGTGTGCCTATAGTACACCAAAGTGTGAAAGCATGCTCATTTAGTACTAAGTCCTCTTTAATTGGCCATCACTCAGATAGAGTCTTTTTAAGGAAAATAATTGCAATTCATTGCTAACTCAGTTTAAAACATTTATCAGGGAAAAGGCGAAAAATATTCTATGCATTTCTATATTTATGGATCCTCCCCTTACACACATATTTTAAAAAGAAGATGGGTACATTTACATACAGCATTAAAGCCAACCATATAGAAAACAATGGTATGAGTAAAGACATTAAATTGTGCCTAAGGGACCTTTGTGATTTGTGAAATTGTGGTTGAGGTCTTTTGCCTTCAATCTTAAGAATATTTTGAACCAGTCATTTGAGCTGAATAACAGCTATGAATGTAGGAAATAATTTGTCTCAGATATTCCTATGTTCAGATTTAATTTTAATAGATTTTTAAAACTGCCTAAACAGCATAATAAAATAAACAAAGGTAAAATAATATCTCATGACAGAACTAAACTCCATTTTATAAACAAATTGAATATTTTATGAACGAGAAACAATTTGCTATTTTAAATATAAAAGGACATGTATCTTTTCTCTTTTGCTTTTTAAAAATGGTGGCTTCATTTTATACAAAAGTGTTAAATGTCTTAATCCTATCTGCATCTCTATGCAGACCTCAAATTCTGAGGTTTTGACTTTTAGCTCTTCTATATTTTCCTCATTTAAAAGTATTTTTTTTTTAAAAAGTATGATTCTGCCCTATTCTCTGGCTGTCATGATAAATAGTAAACTTTATTTAAACTTTATTTTGTTCTATTTAATATTTACTGATTTTTTCAAGGAAGAATGTGAATTGTTTCCACGTTCTCTTTCTATTCAGCTTCAATCTCTAGCCCCTTTCTTGGTTCTACTCACCATTTATATTACTGGGCAAATCCATGAACCTTTTTAGAACATCCTTCACCTGGAACCGCAGTGAGGAATAAAGTAATGTTAATTTAGCTACTTTTAACAATATAATTTCTCAATTGAAAACATTCATTCAAACTTCTTAGCGATTCCAGAGAGCTTTTATTTTAAGACTTGACCTTTATTTCAGGAGTTTTCCTTCCTTTTTAGAAGTACTGGGGAGTAAGATGTAAAAAATATTATTTCACACACATTTTGTTTCAGGCAGTGGAACTTCATACACTAAATCCATAGTTAGTATGCATAGTACAGTAGCACCCACGAGGAATTTTATTTTACAACAGAAAAGAGTTCTAATGCTACAAATTTAACGAGGCAAATAAAACATGGAGTTGTAAGTCCCTAGTTAAATGGCTTGCAAGACGAAAGAAGATTGTTGATGGGAGAATTGACTAAATGTACTATTTATTCCATCTGGAGTTCTCCCTTTTTTCATGTTACATTTTTAGGTGTAGACATATACCAGCTATGAGATCTAGACTACAGCTAGTAAGCATCACTGAAGGACAACAAATGAAATGTTATATGAACCTCATTTAGTGACACTTGTCCAGAAAGCTAGACTGGCAACAAATCAAAAACGTTTTGTTTGAAAACCCCAATTTTCCACTAAAAACTGTAATGTTGAAAACAGTCTTCAGTTTATGGCAGTGTTTGATGGAAGAATAACAGAATAATAGAGCTGGGAGGTACCTTGGTGGTCTTTTAGTCCAACCTCCTACTTCAAGAGATAAACCAATTGTGACCTTCCTATTTTCAACTTTTCAACTTACTCAAGTACTTAGGAATCTCTATGCAACATTGCAAAAAATGTACCATATAATAAAGAAAACCAATCATTCACACCAGGTCCCATCCTTCTAAGCATGCAAAACCACAGAGCATTTTAGGAAAGATAGCAATTATTTTAAGATATGGTAGCTACCCCACCACCTCCCCAACAATCTAAAAATAGTTCTTAGGAAGAAATGAATTGATTTCAGCCAATTACACCAAGAGACACTTTATCCTATGCAACTTGTCCCAGGAACATCGCAATCCTGCATGGACTTCTGGGCCTGCGTGGTGTACATTTTAATACGAAAGAACACAACAACTTAAATGCCAGCCCACAGTTTTTATGAAAAAGCAATATAGTAGATAGGGCAAATATCATTAAGGAGGGTCACACCAATTGAGTCAAACAATAAAATCAAATAATATAACTAAATCCTACCCAAGGAGGCAGTATTTTACTGAAGCTTCCCCAGAGGACATAGTTTTGGAATAAATAGTTAAATTAAAAAAAACATCATAAATAAATGAATCTCCCCCATTTTTATACTAAAATAATAGTAACAAACATAAATGTGTCTGTTCTAGACCCACTCTTAATCTTTACTGTGTAAAAAGTGAATTTTAGACTAAGAGAAGCTTTTTGTGCCATTTTGTGTATTGTAGCAGAGCTATGTTGCCTGGTCTCTTGAGATAATAATTAAATTACTCCTTCTTTTAGTACCTTCCTCTGTTCTCCCCTCTCCCCATCCGTAATCTCATTTGAGGGGGAGTAATTAGGAGGAGGAGGAGGAGGAGGAGGAGGAGGAGGAGGAGGAGGAGGAGGAGGAGGAGGAAACATATGGAAAATGATCACTAGACATTCCTCCAACAATTGCAAGATTTGTATACCTTTTTTAGGTTAACCTCACAGACTGCCATTGTAATTCATGACCTTCCATCAAGCGAGATATAATTTGCCTGCCCTTCTGAAAATCAATATGGATCTGCATTCAGTAATATTTCTCCCAATGCAAATAACCATATTACTGATTTTTTCACTGACTGCATTCGAACCTGATGCACTCAGACTTTCCTACACAAACTACAGTTCACAGAGCTTTGTTCTTAAACAGAATGTATGGAGAGAGAGAGAGAGAGAGAGAGAGAGAGAGAAAGAAAGAAAGAAAGAAAGAAAGAAAGAAAGAAAGAAAGAAAGAAAGAAAGAAAGAAAGAAAGAAAGAAAGAAAGAAAGAAAGAAAGAAAGAGGAAAAATTGAGATTTGCAGATCTGATAATGAGCCCGTTAATGACATAAATGATACCTCAAGAACCTCACTAAACCATCCAGGTCCTACAATTTAATCTGTAATAAATACTCCTGCATCATTGTGAGATGGCTGCTCATAATGGCAAATGAAATATGCTGGTATGATAGGTACAATAAATCTGGATTTTCCTATGGTTCCCTCAGGCTAGAACAATATGTAACCAGAGTGCGCACTGTCAGGATGAGCAGATCTCAAAGCCATCATAAAATCTAAATGGGGACTAATTAGGAGGCCCTTCCCTTCTAGAGTTACTATTTCTATTGACATTTTCCATGCATGAGCCCCTCCATAATATCATAAGTCACCAAGATAAGAACTCCCTAGATTATAGGGAAAAAGCTTTAATGGAGAAGTTGAACTCAAAGGCGATGCATAAATTTTCCTTTTGATACGACGGGAAGGTCTGTGTTCAGTACTTTCTTTACAAACTTTCATTCTTTGCTCTGGATACTTACTTCTTAATCTTGAGAGGGCTTTCTGCTATTCCCTTCTACTTCTGCACATCGGGGCATCGGGGTTATTATGATGTATTATTTGGAACCATGAGGATATTGTTTAATGTTGTTTTCATTAGGGCTGCGAAAAGCTTCCAGATTAAAGGAGGCTCGACCGTATCTTTTTGAATAGATTCTTTGAAACAATATGAGATTACGAATCAAATCAGATGCTTTTGAAATGCTTCAGAGATCTCAAGGCAATTCAGAGGTTAAAAGGACTATCGGGTCTTGCAGATTCTCAAATCCTGTAGCCGTTTCTGTATCTGGATGGAGCTGAGGATTTCGTAGATTTAGCACAGGTAGTTTGATGGGTTATTTGATAGTGATATCACTTCAGCAAATCTTATTCATCACACAATGCTTGGGAAAGTGCTGATATGGTGATTGTATTTCACTTTTCTATTAGAATTTGTTTAGCGAGGTTCGCTTGAGCAGGGAGGCTCAGAGAATTTCTACAGGTAGTCCTCAACTTATGACCACAATTAAGCCCAAAGTGTCTGTTGCTAAATATGACACTGTTAAGTGAATTTTGCCCTATTTTCCAGCTTTCCTTGCCACAGTTGTTAAGTGAATCACGGCAGTTGATAAGTTAGTAACCCAGTTGTTAAATAAATCTGGCTTCCCCATTGACTTTGTTTGTCAGAAGGTTGCAAAAGGCGACCACATGATCTTGGGACACAGCTACAGTCATAAGTATGAGCCAGTTGCCAACCATCTGAATTTTGATCACGGGGATTACTACAAACGTTGTAATGTGAAAAATGGCCATAAGTCACTTTTTTCAGTGCTGTCGTAACTTTGAACATTCACTCAATGAACTGTTGTAAGTTGAGGATTATCTGTATAGACGAGGCTGTGTTGATCCATCAGTGGAGCAAGATCCACCCACACCCTGCCTTTTGCTCTTCCTTAAAGCAAATGGGCAATTTTGTTTTGTAATGTGCTTTGCTTGAGCAAAGCAGTGGAAGATTCTCCCTATCTCCCACCATGAGTCGTGGTGGTTCTGTGGTTAGAGTGCAGTACTGCAGGCTACTTCTGCTGCCTGCCGGCTGCCTAGAATTTGGCAGTTCAAATCTCACCAGGCTCAAGGTTGACTCAGCTTTCCAAAATGAGGACCCAAATCAGGGGTGGGCTTCAAAAATGGCAACAACCAGTTCTCTGCCCGGTTGCTGGGTGGGTGTGGCCTAGTTGGCATCCTGCACCACGACAGGGGAGCCGTTTTCGTCCTCCCCGGACTCCAGAGGTGAAAATGGCTTCCTCGGGCCCATTGCCAACCTTCCAGAACTTTTGGGAGGCCTGTTTTTCGCCCTTCCCAGGCTCTGGAGGCTTTCCTTGAGCCTCCGAGAGAGTGAAAACAGCCTCCCCTAGGCTCTGGAGGCCCCCAGGAAGCCGGAAATGGGCTTGTGGGGAGGCCCATTTTTTGCCCTCCCCGAGACTCTACATGGGCCCTGTATTTACCTGGCATCCAAAACGGGCCATATGGGGACTCCTGGGAGGGGTGGGTGGGGCCAGCCAAGAATGGGATTTACTGGTTTGCTGAACTGTGCAGAATCTTAGCTAGAGGATTGCCCGAACCTGTAGCAACCCACCCCTGACCCAAATTGTTGGGGACAATATGCTGACTTGTAAACCACTTGAGAGGGCTGTAAAGTACTGCGAAGTTGTATGTAAGTCTAAGTGCTATTACTATTGCTGTCACTTTCAGAGTCAGGAGAGGCTTTGGTGAAGAAGGCATGTCAGAGAAAGATAGCTCAGCTTTCCACACTGCTTACCCCTAACTTCAAGAGAGCCTTGCTGGAAACCAGTGATGGCTAAAGCATTTGACTCTCTGGGTGTGGCAAGGAGGGGGCTTGAACAGGGTATTTTCCACCAGCATTCAGCAAAGCTTCCCCAGTGCTGAAGCAGGAACTGTGTCAAGCAGAGGTTGCAAAATGAGCAAAGCAAAATCCTGCTTTCCTTGGCAATGATAAGTGTGGGGCCACTCACTTTGCTTTGCGAAGCTCCAAGGTGCTTTTGCAGGGAGCAACTGGACTTTCTTGCTTTTCTTTGAAGACGTTTCATTTCTCGTTCTGAAATGGAGGAGAAGCGAAACGTCTTAAAAGAAAAACCAGAAAGTCCAGTTGCCCCCTGCAAAAGCACCTTGGAGACAATCATGATTGGGATGACTGAGAATCTCCATAGAAATACGAGAGAAGGCTTTGCTCAAGTCCTCAACATACGACTGTAATGCAGCTAGTCCTCAACAGATGACTGTAATGGAGCCAACCCATTACATTCAGTAACCATGATGACTTTGAATCCAGTTCGTAAGTAGCCTCAAGGAAAGTCCATCATCACTTCAGTCATCAATTGAGGACTACCTGTCCTTCGTTTTCTACAACTGAAGCAGGAAGAAGTTAGAACATGGGGTGCCCAAGGATCGCGCGCTATGTAGGTGTCACAATAACTTCTACTCTCATAGCACAGCTCATTATCTGAATTACCTCTAACATTGCTCACTGTCTCTTCTAACACGGATTAGAAGGCTGTTCTCTATATCAGACTACATCATTGCAATCCATTCTGCAGTGATTTATTCTGGAATTTTAAAAAAAGTAACACTGCATGATGATGACGATGATGGCTGGCCAACAATCTGGATTCAAAGGGCAAGAATGATGTGAACTGCACATGGCCTTCATGTCACTCCTTCCATGCTTCTTTAAATCAAACACATGTCATACTAAGTATAAGGAAAAGATAGAACATACTAGCATTTAAGGAACTGCTGACAGAAATGGCTCATGTGTCCCAACATCTGTTTCCCTCCATGAGTCTAAATCCCTGCTCCACCCTAGTGATGACAGAAAGGCCTATTTGAATTTTTGACATAGTTCATGGGTAAAGAGAGAGTACTTACTTCAGAAGTCGTGAATTTTCCAACATTGGAAGGTTTTAAAAAGAGATTGGACAACCATTTGTTTGAAATGGTATAAGATTTCCTGCCTGATTAAGGGGTTGGACTAAAAGACCTCCAAAGTCCCTTCCAACTGGGTTATTCTATTCTAAACATCTTCTTCCCTTCCTTTGCTTCCCAAGAGCCTTTCTTCCACAACCTTAAATCCCAAGTACAATACCAAATTTAACCCCTTTTTATTTTGATAGACAGCTGGATATGTTTCAAAAATGGATGCAAACATTTGTCATTTCTGTTTCCTAAGAAGGAGCCTGGAACTCAAATAGATTCCAAAGCATTCCTAGAAAATAAAAACCGAACTGAAGGCTAAGGCTTTATTTTGCCATATATTACCCTCTGTTAAGTTCTGCGTATGGGCGCAAGGAACGGAGACGAGACGGTGAACAGTGAATTTCAACTCTTAATTAATCATTCTGAACAGAGCAAAATCCTAGGGCAGCAGCAGCCTTTTTATAGGCAAGCTGCTGATCTAGTAACCAATGAGAAACGTGGAGTGTTAACCCCTTTAACCAATGAGAGTGGCTCGTTAACAGCCAATCAGATTCTCCTGAACGGACCAATCCGATATCGCTATTATCAGCCAATCAGAAGTGCAGGATTAGAACCCTGCTATTTTCTGAAGCTTTTGATAAACTTTATTTAAGCGTTTATTAGTTCATAACACCCTCCCCTCCCTCAAAGAAAATACAGTGCTTCAAAACACATAATATCCTGTTGTGAACCTAAGTTTGTAGTGATGAGAGCAGTTGAAAAGTGCTGTATGTATATTTTTGACTATGTTGCCCAAAGTAAAATTGTATTGTTTAGATTAGATCAAACTAGAATTATGATCCTATTTGTAGAAACAACCTCAAACACATGTAGAACGCTGGCAATAAAAACAAACAAACAAATAAAACAATTCTGCCAAGATCTTACCCCTATTTATAAGCATGCAATGGCCTTTGATACTATGTGCAACAAGCTGGAGCAACAAATACACAGAGTGATGTCATCATGTAAATAGTGCCATTATGCACTTGGGTGCCAGAGTCTCGTGCAAAAATCTAAGCTGTGGTATCTGTGCTGTCATCCATCCATCCATGCATCCATTTTAATGCAAGTTTTATAAATCCTACCCCACCACCTCTCAGAAACTGCTGAAGAATTGAATTTAGGAAGCCTGGCTTCTAAACATTTATGTAATGCTAAGGATCTCTACTAAGAATCTAGTAGGATTTATTGCAAGCTGAAGTTTGCAGCCAGCCTAACTCTCTGCAGATCTTCTATTTAACACTGAGATCCTTCCCACAGGCTGGTGCTGCATCAGATCAACCATGTGTCCACATCGCTATGATTCGGTGTGGTTCAGGTGGGGATTGGAAAGATGACACAATACTCAGCCCAAATTCAGCTTGATCCAGGAGTGGGATTCTACCAGTTTGGCCCAGTTCTATAGAACCGGTAGCTCCAAAGAGCAGCTGACACCGAAACGGTTCGTTGCAGTGATCTTCTGATCAACTGTTTGGCCCACCTGCCCTCCCGGGCTCTAGGTTGTGCTTTATTCCCTGCTTTTTCATCAGCTGCTTTGCATCAGCTGGAGCAGGTGAATGCTTGCCAGACCTGGTAATTTGTAAGTAAAGTGCATGCAAAGGCACGAACACGCATGAAGCGAACCGGTTGTTATGCCAGTAGGATCCCACCCCTGCCTTGATCTTGAGATGTTCCTTCTTCTTCGTATACCTAACTTGCTGAAGAGCCACCATCCCTCCATCCCCTACAGATGCTCAAGAGGCACCTTCATACAGCGGATGCTAAGAAGGAAAGAATCAAGGCAAGTGTGCAGGGCCAGCATCCTTGTGGCACGAACACTGGCTTGTTCCATGGAAGGACGGAGTGTAGTAGCGAGAATATTCACACAATACTGGAGTGCAAAATTGTTCTAAAGAGTTCAAAGGACAAGGCTGGTATGGAAGTGGTCTGAATTGTCAAACCCGGTTCAGTAACATCTCCATCTTGCTGCCTTTTCCACCTTGGTCTTTAGGGATAAGCTTCCCAGTCGGGCCATCAAAGAAGGCTGGTTCTGAGAGCTCTGCACGCTGAGCAACATTTTCAGGAATGCAAAACAGGAACAATGATTAAGTACAGGCAGATACTGCCAGAAAAAAATCAAGATTATTTTCATGGCAAATAAACACCAGAGAAACACATGCTAACTCAGGATGAATGCATTTTACTAGAACCTGATTGAAAAGGCTATCAATTTCCCTGACGATGATGACAAGGATGATGATTTTTAAAATGCACGTTATAGTCTTGAAAACCAGTGGCTTGGGTAAACAAGCATTTTCTGAAAAGCAGCATTCCTGGAGGATGAGTCTAAATACCCTTCTCTCAACTTTATGTTTACATAGAGTTATACAGGGGAAATAAGATTTCCGAGTATTATTAGAGGGCAAAGCAGAAGCAGCTGAGTTTATGAAAAAATATCACAAAAATGACTGAGAGGATAGAGATCTATATCCTAAGTCAACTTCAGCTCCATTTCATTTTTTTTAAATAAAAAAATCATTGGTAGGTGCAATTTACTTTTATTTTATACCTTTATTTAGTGGAAGGCAAAGAACGGTTTGCTTGGATCTGAGTTAAAAATGCAATCCTTTGCAAGCAGGCTCTTTTCTGCTTTTCTTCTTGAAAACACAATCAGAAACACAAGAAAGATTGTTAACAAATGAAATAAAAGTGGACATAAAACATGGACAGGTAGTCCTTGACTCGCTGGCAGTTGTGTCGGAAGCACCTAAGATGCTCCAGGATGAAAGAATTAGGCAGTGACATCACTGTTGCCCAGGAGATGTCCGGTTGGGGGCTCCTTTCATGTCCCCATTAATGGGCCCACCAAAGTGGCACCTATTTATCTACTTGCAATTGCACGCTTTCAAACTGCTGTCAACAGGAGCTGGAGTGTATAATGGGAGCTCACCCCACCATGCAGTGGCACAGGGATCTCCAACAGTGAATACAAGGAATTGTCCTTGTATCAGCATATTCCCTCTCACTCTCACTTTTGAGCAACTATGAATGATTAACTGTCCTTTCCTACTAAAAAATTGGAGGGACAGAAGTGACACAAAGGCACTTAAAGTACAAAAGAGTCCTATAAAATTACCCTTTAAGGCTGTGTAAAAAATATAGTCACCAAAAGACTGCAGCCAAGTACATTGAATACATATATATAATTCTCTGCATTTGATGTGTTAGACTACATTCAATATATGCAAGCATAACATATTTTTTCTCTTCCAACCCAAATATACTGGGGCTTTTTCAGATGACTAGCCTTTTCATCTCCCAACCCTTTAAAGCCCAGTTTAAAATATACTTGACATTGATTCAAGCAATTTTAACTATTTTCAAATCAGTTAGAAATCAAGAGCCTGTGAGCATCAGCATTATTCCTTAAGGCCAAGCATGCTTTGAAAATGATTCAGAAATATTTTCAACTGCACATATGTACAGTGCCTCCCTTTTGCTCCTTCAAATAAACTGCCCCTTTCTCTTCTTCTGCAAGAGCTGAAAAAGAATTGTAGTTGTTTCAAAATCTTAAATGTAAAGACTCAGCTTCCAAATTATGCTGAGCTCTAATATTGATGCTTATGAGCCTGCAAACTATGACTGCTGTTGGAATGGCAATAGCACTTAGATTTATATACCACTTCACAGTGCTTTACAGCTTTCTCTAAGTGGTTTAAGAGTCAGCATATTGTCCCCAACAATCTGGGTCCTCATTTTATCTACTTCAACAATGAGATTCAAATTGCCACACTGTTGGCAATCGGCAGTCAGCCTGTAATACTGCATTCTAACCATTGCGCCACCACGACCCTTTTCACCAGCAACTTTTCCCCATAGCTGTGCTATTATTCAACTAGGGACTGGGAGAGAGGGCAAGCCAACAGTCTCCATTATTGGTATCCTTTATTGGTACCAAGTCTCCACTAGTGAGTGCGCAGGCCACTCTTCAAGGCCAAGGTCTCAGTACTAGGAGCTGTGGTGGCGCAGTGGTTAGAATGCAGTATTGCCGGTTAACTCTGCCCACATGAGTTCGATCCTGACCGGCTCAAGATGGAAGGATGGATGCATGGCTGAGTCAGCTGGTGAGGATCAAACTCCTGGCAATCAACAGAATTAGCCTGCAATACTGTATTCTAACCACTGTGCCACCACAACTCCTATGTCTATGTCATCCAGCTTGTCTAAATCGAACTACAATTTCAACTGGTTCAAACAGAATAGTAAGAAATGGTTTGTTTACCTTAGTTAACTCATACCTTAGTTAACTTAGTTAACTCAACCACATTATACCACTGTATTAAGAAGCCAGAAGCTATGTTTTGCAAACCACAATGGTTGAGTCTACACACACATCAAAACTAAGTGAATCAATTTTTGGCTTGGTGCACTATGATAATTCAACTAACAGCTCACATATAGTTTAATAACCAGATTGGATTATTAAATATTAGACAGCTATTATTTCTGTGGCATATGTTCCTTGATGCTTTGAGCTGGGTTGTCCTGTATCACTGTGAATAGTGTAGGCTTCACAGAATTATTTGTCAGCTCTCAGCTTCCATGTGTGCCAGACACACTCAGCATTAAGTGTATGATGGAACTGATTTAAATGAAAAATGACTAAAAATGCCTAAGCTTTTTTGTATAGATATCCTGGAGATAGATATCCTTTCACAGGTAAATAACGTGATCATCTACAAGACAATCATGCGATCTGCTTCTCTCATTGCTTGTTGAACAAGGAGAGACAAATATACTTTACAAATTTAAATTTTAAAATGTCCATAAAGATTTGTGTGCATATTGGCCAGGTATGTGGAAGGATCAAGCTGACAATCCCAAAGGTGGTTTTTCAAGAGGCAACTGGACTTTTTGGTTTTTCTTTGAAGAGGTGACTGAGAATCTCCATAGACATCAAGCTGGCAACTTTGTCTGATCTTGAAAGCTAAGTAGGTTCAACTTGGTTAGTATCTGGATAGGAAAATATACTCAGGGCTAGAGGCTTGGACAATTGAGAAAAGCATTCAAGAAGAAGGAAATGTTGCTACAAGTAAAATGGATGATTTTGTCCGTGGAGTCACTAAAAATTGACTGGATTCAAAAGAGATACTATGTTGTACATCTCGGATCTCCTAATATGTATTTATTGAAATTTATTGGCAACCAGTTCCAATGGATTCTGGGCAGTAAAGAAAACTTGAAAAAAGTGAACACAACTAAAAATATTAATATGTTCAAATCAAGATATTTAGAACTAAAGAATTAAAGGTGGCCGAAATGAGGCCATCCATGGATCAATGGTGGGATTCAATTTTTTTTTTACTACCAGTTCTGTGGGCGTGGCTTGGTGGGCGTGGCGGGGGAAGGATACTGTAAAATCTCCAGTCAGAGGGGGTATCTGCTGGTCCTCCAGACTACTCAAAATTTCCACTACCGTTCTCCAGAACTGGTCAGAACCTGCTGAATACCACCTCTATCACCACGGTGTGGATGTCCGCAAGCGTGGGGGAACATCATATGCATCATGGCATATTCATGGCAGATGGTATAATTAACACCAGCCCCATGATGACATTGATGCAAATTCTAAACTTTCTGCAATAGCATCACAGTGCAAATGACATCAGCAGAGGTCTAATGGATGCATGGGATGGCATCCCCTTCCAAGCAGCAAGTAGTCCTTCTATAATAGTCATTGACTGAGATAGGTGGCCATAGAATTGAATAAATAAATAAACAAATACAGATAGTCCTCTTACGACCACAACTGAGCCCCAAATTTATGTTGCTAAGTGAGAAATTAAGTGAGTTTTGCCCCATTTTATGACTTTCCTTGCCACCTTTGCTTCGTAAACCACTGCAGTTGTTCAATTAATAACATGGCTGTTAAAAGAATCTGGCTTCCCCATTGGCTTTGCATGTCAGAAGGTCACAAAAAGGGACCACATGACCCCAGGACAATGCAAACATTCTAAATTTGAGTCAGTTGTCAAGCATCTGAATGTAAATCACATGACCATGGGGAGGCTACAATGGTCCTAAGTGTGAAAAGTGATCATAAGTTACCTTTTTCAGGGCTATTGTAACTTTAAATAGTCACCAAGTAAAGTGTGGTTAGTCGAGGACTACCTATAAAGTCAGCTTTTAATAACTGATTAAACTGGAACATATTAATCGCTTGGCAGTTTTCCTCACCAACCTTGTCATTGCCATGGTCTTTGTCTCCATCTTTGGCTTCCACTGCAGAGTGAGAAAAGAGCACACAACCTCAAGAACACCATTTCCATGACATTATAAACACAGCTATATATATGATCACGTGGATGATGCAGTGGCTCAGTGGCTAAGATGCTGAGCTTGTCAATCAGAAAGGTCGGCAGTTTGGCAGTTCGAATCCCTAGCACTTCATAATGGAGTGAGCTCCCGTTACTTATCCCAGCTTCGGCCAACCTAGCAGTAAAAATGCAAGTAGAAATATATATATATATATATATATTCTTAAGTTCTCGCGGGTACTTACATGTATGGCATTCAGCTTTGTTCGGGTATTTTGCCACGTCATTATAGTTGTGCTTTTAAAGTTGTAGCAACGTTTCGGCAGAATCTCATCTGCCGTCATCAATACAGAATACAGAATCAATACCAATACAGAAGCCTGATGATGGCAGATGAGATTCTGCCAAAACGTTGCTACAACTTTAAAAGCACAACTACAATGATGTGGGAAAATACCCGAACAAAGCTGAATGCCATACATGTAAGTACCCGCGAAAACTTAAGAAAACATATATGTGTATGTGTGTATGTATATATATATATGAATGACTCCAGGCGGCAGGGGGGGGGGAAGAGAGAGAGAGAGAGAGATGTTTAGATGTTTAGCATTTCCAGAAGGACTTGTTTCAGGTTTTTCCTATATTTGAATTTAGAAATCATGTTGAGTTATACCTCTCTTAACTTTGGCATTAAAGTTGGAGACAGATGTGGGATAGATGTCATGCTAGCAGCATTTCTAAGGGTACTCTTGAGAATTTGCGTGCGCACATGTGCGTTCAGACACACACACACACACACACACACACACATTAATCCAATCACAGTGATAATCTGCTAACCATGAACAAAAGTAAACATGAAATCTTTTCCTCAAAACTGATCACCGGAGCCAGAAATAACAAGATTAACCATTTTGTGGGCAGCTTGCATACAAATGCTGTGTATTGTATTAGCGAATGTGAGAAGTGGATTTATGGGTAGTTTTGCTGAGAAGAAAAGCAAAGTCACTTTCTTTTCATGGATTGTTTTTGCTGGATCACAGGGTTTTTATTTACTGAGTAAATTTATTCACTCAGTGGAGTTTCAGTTGCTCCATTAATTCTGTATAAAACAATACAGAATTCAGTTTATGTTATTAACCTTCGGTGTCTGTAAGTGAGCAGCAAATGCTATAAGCATTCAGGAGGGCCACTACAGTATGAGGAAGCCGTTCTGAACAGTGTCTTATACACACACATGCCTTTGATTTACCTCCACACATTGCAATTGGGTTGTTATCTGTAAACTCAAGAGAGACAAAAAGAAAATACCAAAGACCTTTCCAGAAACTAAAATATAGGAATGAGTTTCTATCCTATTGTGATGTATCCCCTCTGGTAGCAAGTTCTAGAAAGAATTTGCATTCAAAACAGGCAGCCCTGATAACCATGAAACCTCCTTGTAAAGTTATGAGAGGGCAGAGAATACCAAAGACTCCACTGATGATGTTACCTAGTTTGGTAGTGAAACGTCCGCAAGCAAATAACTAAGCTCAGAAAGCACCAAGGATTCCACCTTTCAACCCTGAACTTGATGCTTTTAGTAATTTTTAACCTATTTAAAGAACCTATTACTGGGCAGAGTGGAATAACAACAGTGACAACTACAATGAAAATAATTCACAATAGATTACATATGTTCCTTTCTCTACAAGAATCTCTTCTGAATCTTCCAGCATCTTAATTAATTTTCCCCATGTTAGAATTATTTTTTTAAAGGGTTCATCTAAATATATTTATTGCTACCAAAGTCAAATATCAGGGAAAAAGATTAAGAATAAACAAAGCAAGACCATACATTTTTGGTTAAAAAAAAAAAGTCCATGATATTCAATACTGCTTATTCCTTAAATGTATTTAGGATTTATTAAATCTTCATAAATATGCCAATAGGTTTCCACTTGTGTGGAATGTCACCTTAGATGATTGGCTGTTTCTATTTCATGCTAGCATTGTTTCTTTCCTGTAAAAAAAAAAGTTATTTGCTGAAGATAGTCGATCAAGAACTAAAATACAGAACTTCCTCCTCCCTTCTTTGGTTACAAGTTTTATAGCTTCCTGTATTTGTCATTTGCATACGTTTAAAGAATGATGTGAATAGGGATGGGCTCTGCTGCGTATCCCAGTGGCGTCATCCACAGGGTGCTGGCTGATGTTCTCCGATCATACTTTCTTCTCCACAGGAAGGAGTTAGAACAGCAGGTGTTCCTCAGCCTCTTTCTGGCTAGACAAACCCAGTGAGGGAGCCCCCGAGGGTGGAGGATTCTGCATCTGTCTTTAGAAACAAAACCTCGTTGAGGTTTTGCAGCTTGAGAAAATGCGCGGAGTCACCAGAATGAGTTTCTTTCCAGCTGCAGATTAAACTCAGCTGTACTTCAGAATTCACCTTGGCTACCTCCATGCTTGTATTGAGCAATTGTGAGCTTACTCCATTCTGGTAGGAATCTGCATAAGGGTTGGATGAATGGAAGGCTCACGTGGCTCTGGCCCATCCGAACCTTCTCCCTTCATAATGGTAGTTCAGTGAGCAGTAACGCCAAGAAAAGGGTGGGTGGACAAACCAGCAAAGTACACCCCAATGCAGCAGGACCGGGGGTGGGGTTCAAAATTTTAGCAAAGGGTTTTCTGCCTGGTTGCTGGGTGGGCGTGGCCTAGTCAGCCTCCTGCACCAAGGTGGGGGGGGTCGTTTTTGCCCTCCCCGGGCTCCGGATGCTTTTCTCGAGCCTCCAAGAGGGTAAAAAATGGCCTCCCGGGGCTCCAACTGGCCCATTTCCGGCCTTTCCAAACTTCCAGGAGGCCCATTTTTCACCCTCCCTGAGCCTCCATGCACGCCCTGCATTTACCTGCATCTAAAACAGGCCACGTGGGGACCAGTGGGAGGGGCGGTGTGGGGTGGGAGAGGCCAGGTAAGAGTGAGATTTGGGGGTTCTCCAAACTGCACAGAAACTTAGCTAGGGGCTCTCCTGAACCCCTGCAAACTCCCAGCAGCCCACCCGAGCACTGCCACAGGGAGGTAGAAAGGTAACATACACCATTGTTTCTACAATAAGCCTTCTTTCAGACCATAGAGTTCAACATGATAACCTAGCTTCACAGTTGCCAGAAAGTGTGGGAGATGGCCTTTTCTTTTTAATTGAATTAATTATCCTAGGCCTGGATAAGGCAAAGATCACAGTTTAGATGTCAGCTTTGGAAGCTATATTCCACGCTGCCACATAGCCTGAGAAAGTGGGAGGGGGTGATTTCAATTAAGTAGCTCTAAGTAGACAAAATAAGATTCTTTTGTTAGTTCAAGGTCATTTAGCATGGTGCAGGATGAAATAAGGATCTTACTTTTGGATGGATTGTGATTGGGCCATTGTGATGTGATGACGACCAAGGGGGGAATGGATCTGTAGTTTGGAACACTGTAGAAAGCCCAACAACTTTTAGATTCGGGATTCCGCAGATGTCCCAGGTGCTATTCTAATAAAGGTACTTTTGAGATATGTTTGTCTCGGAGTTACTGATTGGAATGGAGGTTTGCTGTAAGGCTGACATTAGAATTGTGGGAAGAAATATCCATCTGGTTCAGTTCCAAGCTGGGAGAAAGACACTGGAAACATGGAAGCTGTTTGGAAAGATGGTTTAATGGTGAAGCAGAACCACCAAGCACATGGTTCTGTGCAGCTGACCACATGGAGTTGAGAGTGAGGGGTATTTATACCTTCTCTTAGGCTTTGCAGTTGAACTTCCTGTTCCTGTGGAAGAACATGTATTCTATTGGCTGTTGTAGCTGGCTCTGTAGATTGTCCCAGGCTTGGTTGAAGTTTGGATGGTGTGGTGAAACTGAGATGATGCAGTGAAGGAGCTTGTGATCTGAAAGGATGTTAGGCAATTCCTATTATGGCTGAGGGCTAATCCTATCTTTGTTCAGACCTTGCTGCAGGGAATTTGCTTTTGAATAGATAGAGCTACCATGTTTCTCATAAAATAAGGCCGGATCTTATTATTTTTTGAGCCCAGAAAAAATGGCTACGACGTCTTTTCAGGGGTGACTTAATCCTCCCCTTGCATCCTTGGGTGGGAGGGCGGTGGCAGCATGGATATCAGCCTTGGTGGTGATGGGGCATTTTGCATTGCAAGACCTTTGGTGCCCGCCGCTGCTGCTTCCTCTTGGAGCATCCTCTTCCATTTGGAGCATCGCCACCACTCCAAACGCCTTGTTTGGAGCTGCTGCCACTGCATTTGGAACATTGCCACTGCATTTGGAGCTGCCACCATCTCATTTGGAGCTGCCACCGCCGCATTTGGAGCATCGCTGCCGCATTTGGAGCTGCCGCCATATTTGGAGCTGCTACCACCACCAAGTTTGGAATGCTAAACGCGGCGGTGGCAGCTCCAAACTCAGCGGCAATGCTCCAAATGCAGCAGCGGAAGCTCCAAACGCGGCGGGGACACTCCAAATGGAAGAGGATGCTCCAAGAGGAAGCAGCAGCAGTGGGCTCTGAAGGTCTCATGATGCAAAGTGCCCCACCGCTATCGAGGCCAACATTTACACCATCGCCGCCTGCCCACTGACCCAACCTACGGGCAGCACCATACCCGGGTCTGCAGCAAAGGTACTTGGTGGAAGTAGGGGGCTCTCTGCATTCCTCCATGATCAGCCATTAGGAGCAGCTGGTGGCGAGGCATGGCTGCCCGCGGGGCTCTCCTAATGGCAAGGGCCCCCGCCCTTCCCCCCATTTAACATGTTTTAAAATAGGACTAAATTTGGGGGGAGGGGCTTAATTTCATTTTATGCTTAAAAAACATGCTGGGGGAGTTATTGTTGGAGAAACATAGTAGCTATCTCTTTATCTCTTAAATGCTGACATCTGCTGAGGGCTATTAAGAAAGGTGGAGGCTATTAAGAGTGAGTCTGCTTCCTGCCCATAAAAAGAAATATTTCCAGGGAAATATCATATTCTACCTTTTTAACATTTCTCAAAATGTTTCATTCTTCTAGGAGATGGAGTCTTCCGTCAATATACCGGTAAATCTTGACTTACAACAATACAGTGTAAGTCCATTCAAAGTTACAACAGCATTGAAGAAACATGACTTATGACCAGTCCTCGCACTTGCAATCCTTGTAGCAAACCCATGGTCATATGATAAAAATGAGAATTTTCAGCTACTAGCATGAATTTATGATGGTTGTATCATCCCAAGGTCATGTGACCATCATTTTTGACCTTCTCAGCTGGTTTCCTACAAGCAAAATCAATGGGAGGAAACTGGGTTTACTTAACAACCTCATTATCCCTGTAACAACTGCAGTGATTCACTTAACAACCGTGGCAGAAAAGATCATAAAATCAGGTACGATTCCTTTGCAACCATCTTCCTCTTAGCAATGGAAGTCCTGTGGTGGTAAGCCGAGGACTACTTGAAGAAAGGGATGGCACCTATCAATCTTGCTTTCATCCGGTTCATTTTCCTTTACAGAGTTTTGTCTTGTTTTTCTGTATCAGTTTGAGAACATGATAAAACAAAATATAAGCAAACTTAACATGTATATATGCATCACACACAATATCTGCATGTATTTTAATGCATGTTCCTACTTAGAAGTATCAAATACATATTAATTTTTTTAGGATTCATGGGTTTTGCTAGCTATTTTCCCCAATATAGCCTTTAATATGCTCTTTTAATTAATATATTTTGTTTCATCTTAACTGAATAGTGCCACTAAGGCTTGTTTGATCAGTTTATCAATCAATTCATTCAAACCTGAATTAAGAGTAACATTTTGACATCCGGTATATATAAGTAGAGCAGAAAAAGAAAAAATGAGATGGTTTTCAAGTCATTCAGAGAATACTGTCACTTACAAATATGTCATGAAAAGTATGTCTGACATGAAAATTGTCTTCTATATTTTCATCTCTTTCTTCATCTTTGTTTTTATTTTTGTTAGCTTTTCTTTTTAAGTCTATTTTTCTGGTTTGGGTCTCAAAGCTCTTTTATTTATTTATTTTAAAGATATGCATAACAGAATATATGATTGTGAAATTATCGATTCAAAAACATTATTGGGCTAAATTAAGGAAGATCTTCTGGCTTCCACCATATTAACTTCTACTACTGCATTTCCCCTTTGAAAGGTCTGATTGTTTTGTCTGTGGAGATTCTCAGTCATCCACATCAAGGTTGTCTCAACAGTGCTTTTTTCTTTAAAAAGCAACTGGACTTTTGTTTTTTCCTTGAGGAAAAAGAAAATGTTTTGCTTTTCATCCAAGAAGCTTCATCATTCTGATCTGATAAACCTTACTATTCTGTTTTATATAAAGTTGAACAATCTGATAGTTTCTGGGCATTCAACTTTATTTGGTCAAACCAACAGACTGTAGACCATCTACATGAGACAGGCATATATACCATTGGATATAGTTGATTTCAAATCTTGGAATAATTCAACAATTCAATATTTTTTCCAAGGAGGCTGTAAAAACTGTCCAAGCATATTTTTTGAATTGTTTGATAGAGGATATGAAGACAAATTAGCAATGGGTTGATGATGAATCAAACTCCTTCCAGAGGAAAGCAAAATGTCTAATATGCGTACCATGTTTGTTAATTATTTCACAGTTCACAGATTTATATCTGAATTGTCCCTAGTGAAGGCATTATTCTGACATGATAATGAGACAATGGGAAATTTTATCTGTGACGACTGTTTCACACATACAACATATCTCTTGGTGTTCCAGTTGTAAGTTGGATGGAAATCCAACTTCTAACATTATACCAGGCATCAATTCTCTTAGTCTTATTCTTAATCTGCAAGCGTCAGTGATAAATTCCATATACTGCATAATAGCTTGTCTCACTGTGTTTTTAGGAGACATATAGAAACAGATAAGAGTTGGGTTCCATCTGAAGCAATTACTTCTTCCAGGACCACAGAATCAAAATGTTATTTCTGTGATTGGCAAATCAGCTGCCATTTTGTTGAACGTTCCAGGGTAAATCACGACAATGATTGGCATCTTTGAAGCCTTGTTATTGGATTCAGCATAAAATTTAATAGTAAATAACAAAGCTAAATTCATACAATTCACTGGTAATGCAGTCAGCGTTACCAGACTACACAATATTTTTCACTCAATGGAATACCAAATCCTTTATAGAATAATGATCTCTGATGGCAACCAAATATCACTTGATGAATAAAACTAGCTGATGTGAAAAAAATACATATTGTGGAAATGAAGGAAGGAATGGCTTAATTGGTGAGTTAGTGCAATACAATACACCAATGATGAAGGCGCTGTCTTTCGTTACGTCTGTGATTTTATCTTGATTGACCTACTGGAAGCCTCAGCTCATTGCCGTAGTCTTCTCAAAGAGGAGTTGAAAATGGCTGATTAATAACCATGAACCCCTATATTAGACAAAAACATAGACCTTTTATATACTTTCTGACCTATAAAGATCTAAAATGGTTCATTATTTGCTGGGATATGTAAGACAAGTTGGAGACCTTTAATACATGTGATAATAGGAGGCACTTGTTGATATGGGTTATACAATGATTGACTGAATGATTGATTGATTGAACAAATGAATAAATACAGAGGCACAGAAATGTAACCTTATAATAAAAGTACTATTGACTTTGTAGTCTGATCTACACTGAAGTGCTGACCATACGCTAGCAAATATTTTGTCCATCACACAACTTGTAGGATGTGTAAACTCTGTGATACAAATCATATATACTGACTTCAGAGCCAGGACAAAAAGAAATGATGGGGTCTTAGAGCTTGTGACTTCATAGATGGTATTCATTGCCATGCAAACAAGCATTGGAAGCTTGTAGTTTGGGGAGTAGATTTACTGTTTGCAACTCTCTGCATTTTTCTACCACCTTTCATTTCTCGTCACATAAAAATAAATTGTTAAGGAGGAGAAGTTAGTAAGAGTCAGGTATGCCTCTTTTTTAGTACTAGGAACTAGGTACTAGGAACTATCCAGCAAGAAATATAAGCAATATAAATAAGAATGTATGGACTCGTCCTTGTAGACATACATGGTATTCATGTGTACAGGTAGTCCTCGACTTACAATAATTTGTTAGTGATTAATTCAAAGTTACAACCACAATGAAAAAAAAGTGACATCACTATTTTTCACACTTAGGTTCACTGCAGCATCCCCATGGTCATGTGATCAAAACCCAGACACTTGACAACTAGCATGTATTTCTGATATATGTGGTGGTGTCCTGGAGTCATGTGATCACCTTTTGTGATCTTCTGAGAAACAAAGTTAATGGGGAAGCCAGATTCACTTAACAACCAAGTTACTAACTTAACTGCAGCGATTCACTGAACAATTGTGGCCATAAAATGGAGCAAAATTCACTTAACAGTGGTCTGCATCTGTTCAATCTCTGAATTATCATAGAAGTAAAACACTGCTTATTTATGGAAGCCCTATGTTAGGATGATGTTGCAGCTTCAGCTTAAAAAGTCTATGGGAAGCGATACCCAGACCTTGGAGGAAAGGGGGAATGGCTACAGCACTAAGACATAAAGACAGTTTTTCCCCAAATGCCATCACTCTGCTAAACAACTAACTCCCACAACACTGTCAAATTACTTAGTAAGACTGCATTACTATTCTTCTCATCCTTCCTATTTCCTCTTCCCACTTATGACTTTAACTGTGTTGCTTGTATCTTTACAATTTATATTGTTTTATTTGTTTTCCTAGTATGTTTTGATTGCGTATTAGTAACCCATGTATGAATTGATTGCTTATAGTAACCCATGACTATCAATAAGTGTTGTATCTTATGATTCTGGATGAAAGTATTTTATTTTTTCTTATGTACATTAAGAGCATACACACCAAATTCCTTGTATGTCCAACCACACTTGGCCAATAAAGAATTCTATTCTAAAAAAAAAAAAGTAACCAAGAGAAGCTGGGAACATTTCTTCCCCTGACTGTATCATTGCCAACATGATCTGCAAGAGAAGAAGAAAACCAACTAAAGGTCCATGTGCTTTTGTGATGGCTGGAGATTAAATGAAGGCTGTGTCTTGTGCTCTGAAAACAATTAACGGAGCATTTGTGCACCAGGGTTAGTGAGACACAAGGATAAGCCCTGATACCCAACCACAAAATAAGAAGACCTATTCATTGGACTTAATACCATGCAGTCAATTTAAACAGCCAAACTCAGTAAATGGAACAAAATGACAGTGGTAATGGGCCATTTGCTGTAAAAATGCAAGGTTATGGCATGAAAGAAGGAAGGGAGGAGATGTGTATTGGCAAGGCCTGCACAACAACGATTGTGGAAAAGGAAAAGGGAGTGTGGACAGGTGGGGCCCCTTTCAACGCAGAAAACAAGAGCTGACTGTCAGGCACATAATACAACACATATTGCTAAGATAAGAAATAGGGTTAAGTCAGAGCCAATAGGGTTGCTACAAGTCTTATAGGATGCCTATTAGCTAACTTTTAGAAATAGGGTTCAAATAGACCCAATAGAATATTTGTTAGACAACAACTTTTGAACTGTTTATTAGTTAAGGTTTAGAAATAAGGATGGCATCGAGTCAATAGAAGACCCTTTAGATAATTCTCAGAATGCCTGTTAGAAAATGCTTGTTTAGGCCACCTTGAAAAACCCCCCTGCATAAAAGCTTCTTGAATGCTGTATTCTGGGTCCTGGCATTGTGCTGACTGGGGCCCCTTTTGCAGAAACGTTTCAATAAAAGGAAACAAAACCTGTGCTTGTGTCTGGTGTTCATTGGCTTTGGCAGCAGGCTCACACTCGAATTGAGAACAGTAGCATAACCAAGTATAATTATCTTTCTCTTAGTGAGCAAGATCTCCCATGTGAGATTTGCCAAGCTCCTGTGTGGGTGTGCGTGCACACATGCGTGCACTCTGTTTGACTCCTGGAGACCACCTGGACAAGTATCTGGAAGTTTTCTTGGTTTGCCAGAAGTGGTTTGCCATTGTCTGCTTCCTAGAGGTGAGGAGAGTGACTGGCCTATAGGTCTCCCAGTTGGCTTTGTGCTTAAGGAAAAGCTAGAATTCACTGTCTCCTGGTTTCCAGCCTGGTGTCATCATCACTACACCAAACTGTCTAACTTAAAGCTCTCCTCATCCCTAATAGTAACTCTACTTGGGCTTATTGTTTACTATTCTGTTACATATTTGTGTAGCTCAACCAGACAGACAGAAAGATGGGTACCTTCCCTCAGTGATTGATCTTTCAAGATTATGGGGCTATGGATGCTATTAACTCTAGAGTACCCCATTGCTTCATCATACATACATATTTTTTTCAGCCCTCTTTTTGTTTTTACTTTTTTAAAAAAAACTGTAAACAATGGGGGAATGATAGAGATCACAGTTTCTCTGTTCTTCCATCATCACTTGCTACCCAATTCCTTTGTTGAGTCAAGAGGAAGATGGAGTAGTAACAGGAGGGTGTGGCAAAGTAACTTTCAAGAATTTGCTTTTGATTTCTTGATCTGCCTTGGGTCTTGAGCATTATCTTGAAACGTTGAAAACAGTGCTGGCAACTCTTTAAAAAAACCCCCAAATGAATAGGAAGTGAATTTGGACAATAAGCAAGAGCAGCTTCATTTTTTTTATTCCTGAAAGTGCTTTTAAGAAGCCAAAATAGCTAAAAGCCTATGTTCGGTTGGTGAGCAGGGTGTTGTGCTTTGCAAGTTGCTGAACTAAAGCTTTCTAGCTCTACTTACAGTAGTAAATCTCATGATTCATCCACTCACTGAGCTTGGATTTCAGAGACATCTATTGTCTCTATGCAGTTATTGCTGCATACTTACCTGCTGCTTTTAAAATCTGTTGGCCCTGTTCATTCTGACACGGAATAATCAGGATAGATTTTCTGAAAAGGTATTTTCAGCCTTGCTTCTTGTAGCTCATTATAACACAAAGACCACAACTGGACAGCCAATGCCTTCTGACTGTGCAACATATCTGGGGGGTGGGGGGGGTGGGGGGGTGGAATTAATGACCCAGATCACTGGGAAAAGATTTCTTTTTAAAAGAGAACCTGGGATGTAATTTTCATGTATTTCCATTTGAGGAAATATATGTGCTAGCAAGAAGGATTTCTTTTGGATTTCTTTTTGTGGTGTGATTTTTTTTTTTTTTAATGTACAAAGGTAGAAGAAAAGTTAGAAACTCCAGCCATCCAGTAATCCGCCTTCATTAAAACCCGAAGGAGATTTCCACGGCATCATAAGGCAATGCTGCATGTGTGAACTCAAGAGATGGATTAAATCCTCGGACTTCCTTTCCCAGGAGGTGCTGCATTTTGGAGCATCTATCTATATCTTTTATTCTAATTCTGCTGAAATGCTGCTCCAGAAGAACTAATTTAGCATACGTGTGATTGATGGTTATATGATGAAATGTTTTAAATGAGCAATAAAATGCCCAATAAGAAGTAATGTCCAAATTAGAAAGTGAACTGAATTATTAGCAATAAATAATTCCTTCGTGAAATACATTTTTTTTTTGCTCCTTCTTTCAGTTGCTTGCTTATTAGCTTACCACCCCTACAGATACTGTGGATTTTTTTTGAGGGGGGGATTTGGTCTGCAAATTATTCTTCCAATTTCACATTTAAAACAGATTTTTTTTAAAAATTATACGCAGGAATTGCGAACGTGCAACTTGCCAGACTTCCAAAAGATACACCTGCTCAATTGTTTTTTTTTATTATTATTATTTAAAAGACTAACAGGCCACAAAATGGCAAAATGACAGGTCCTTTCATGTGAGATGCATCTAAGGCAGGTAAAGATCGGCGTCATTCACTACCAACATTTAAAATGAGGACATATAGGAAGGACTGAGGATAGAAGCTTTTTTAATGGGAAAGTAGAATTTGGAAGCAGGGAGGGAGGTTTAGGGATGGAGGCCAGTACAAGAGGGAAAGGTTTGAGATGGGAGGAGACAATGCCAAATCTATTCATTCAATATATAGGTTTTACTAAGGTTAAAATAATAAAAATCTATATTAGTATGCTTTCTTGGTTTTCTGCAACTGGCTCCGAAAGAAAACCCAAAGACATATGACTTATGAAATGATAGCCTCATTCCCAGAAAATGATTTTGGCATCGTTGTGATTAGGAATTAGGAAATGATGATTACAGGAAGACGGCTTCAGGTAATTCTCAACGTATGACCATAACTGCTGCAGGTATCGTGCCCTGGTGGTGCGGTAGTTAAGTGCAGTATTCCAGACAAACTCTGCTCACAGCTTGGAGTTCGATCCTGACGGGGTTCAAGGTTGACTCATCTTTCCAAGCAGTGGTGTGTTCCAAATATTTTTACCACTGGTTTGGTGGGTGTGGCTTGGCTTGGTGGGCGTGCTTTGAACACATGCCAAATGTGCACTTTGTACAGGCGCAGAGGCGTTTTGAGTCACCTCCTGCAATCCTGCACTGTCCCTGACACTTCAGCAGCTGCTGCAGCAGCAATTGCTGTGCCGCACAAAGCAGCCGTGCTTTAAAAGCAGGGGATAAAGGTGAATAGGGGAGCCCGGGCAGGTGGCTGGGCCCAACAGCAGAGCGGTGGAGAGAACTGGTTCGGTCTCTGCTGCTCATCGCCACTACCGGCTCGTAGAATCCCACCACTGCTTCTGAGATTGGTAAAATGAGGAGTCAGATTGTTGGGGACAATATGCAAATAATGATGATATTGTAAACCGCCCCAGAGAGTGCTGTAGAGAAGGGGTCACCAACCTTTTGGAACTCAGGGACCACTAAATTCATAATTTTAAATCCTGTGGACCACTAATATGATTGCCTAACGACAGGCTGGGTGGGTATGGCAAACTCAATGTCACTCACTCACTCACCCCTCCCCTCCCAGGCACTCCTCGCCTGCCTGCCCAGGCTTCTTAGAGCCTTAACAGGAAGCAGCTGTTGTAGCCCCCACAAGAAAGAGTTGGCAAAACAGCTGGCTCAGTTCAAATTGGATCTGATCGAGAAAGAGGCTCAATAGAAGCACCTCACTGAGGACTACGAGCATAGGCTTTCCAAGCAGAGGGAAGACCTGCGGGAGTGCAAGGCCAGGTATCAGCACCTGGAAGCTGAGTGGGCTGAGATGGTCAGCCAGTTCCAGGCCATGATGCAGTCCCACTGGCTCTTTACCACCAGTGGTACTTCCCTCCAACCCACACCAAACAACCCTGAATGGGGAGACTCTCTGCAGCAACTCAAACATTCATTGCATATATCCAGTCCAGGGGCCATAGTTTGAGGACCCCTGATTTAGTGCAATATAAAAAAATGCAAATAATTTTTCTGCAGACCACCACAATTTTCTCACGGTCTAACAGTGGTTCATGGACCACCAGTGGGTGACCGCTGCTTTAATGGGTTGAATGGTCAGACACTTTTTGATAAAGTTGCATGGGTATCCATTATGTTGGAAGATGTTCCGGAAATTATCAAATTTATCTGATAAAATGAGTTTATCAAAGTATAAAATACAAAAAAAATTGGGAAAAAATGGGAAAGTAAGGGAGGAAAAAGGGAAGAGGAAAAAGTATATGGTAAAAGAAAAAAAGCATTCAAAAAAAGCCTCCACTTTTTACTTTTGCATAATAATACACAGTAATCATATTTATAACAAGCCTTTCTAATCAGCAAAACCCAAAATCAATGTTTCATTTTTTCCCCATCTCATGCACAAAATCCAGGAAACGGTTTCCAAATAGAAATGAAGTTGATAGTATTCTTTTCTTTAATTAAAGCAGTCAATTTTTTTACACAGAGCATTCTTGCTGCTCTCAGCATATATAACATCAGTATTCCATTATTATTTTCAAAATCTTTGTTTGCTAAATGTTTTATTGGAAGATGTATTACTGTCCTTTCCTTGTGTTCTGGTTTTACGGTGGGACCAGGTCTGGCTTATGTTCCAATTCCAATTCAACTTTTCCTGCAACTTTAAAATAAAAGAGATCTAACCTGCTCTCTTCCACTGGTCAGGAGAAGAGGGATCACATCTTAGAGAGCACATCTTCTGCCTCTCAGAAAGACCACCCTGGAAGCAAGGGAGTAAAATTCACTGACCAATGAGGGGGAAATATACTCCAAAAGACAATTAGGGCTTATTTGGGGGGAAACAGTATCAGGGTGATGGCAAGAATCTGGCTTCCATTCTGGCCCAGCCCAACCGCACGCCCCACCTCTCCAGGCACGTGGAGAAGAGTTGGTGCACTCTGGGGCTGTGCAGCCCATGCAGCTGTGAGTCCAAGCACTGTGACTGCTGGGGCACCCCTCCAAGTAGCAGGTGGAGGCAGTGGGGGGAGGCATGCGATCTGGCCCATCGGATGCACAGCATGGCTCCCCCACTCACTCTGTTCTACCGTCTGTCTTTACTTGCCCACGTCCAGGATGGGGCAGGTGGTTGTGCAGTGCATCCGGTGGGCCAGATCATATGCCTCTCCCCTGCTGCTTAGAGGGCCAGGCCAGCTGGCCATGCCTCCTGTGCTGGCCACACACCCCATATAATGAGCTTATTTTGGGGGTAGGGCTTATATTATGATATTATATTATGAAAAAACATGCTAGGGCTTATTTATGGGAGAGTTCCAGTGCTTCCAGCATTATACTCTCAGACATGTTGAAAGAATACAGGAAGGAAATTAAAAGGCTAGCTTGGTCCTTTACTACATACATTAGCTGCCCCTAATCACTGGGCAACTCATGTTGTAAGGCCTGTAAGCCTCAGTCAAAATGGACACATAAAGTTGTACAGATTGGAGATGCCATCTTGATTAGGTGACTCCCTTGCTTGGAGGAGTGCCGTACGTATTTATCAATGCACTTGGAGTGCCTATCCCCTTCTGTTGAGTCAACTGATGTGGAAGTCCAGAAGGGCCAGTCTTTAGCACCTCCCTAATTCTTAGACAGGAAAATAGAGAAGAATGCAAAGGAAAAAGGCGTCGCCTAAGGCAGCCTAACTTTCCCCAGTTTTGAGACTTATTTCGCAGCGACAAGAGAGCTGTGTGAACTGAATAGCTCAAGCAAGTCTCTTGTCAGATTACTGAAAGAAAAGGCATGTTCAGAGATGTGGATTATGTGGCTCAGAAACACCTGGGGTAGTTGTCAGAGAGGGTCCTGATCCCCAAAATTAGTTTCCCGGGCCTAACAATATTATTTGGCACACCAGCATTCAAGTAATACAAAAAGCGATCTTGCAAGGAACTATGCAGACTTTGCATGGAGACATAAGATTCCAAATGCATCTTATTTTCATCACACGGGCTCCTGCATGCTGATCTCAATAGGCAGAAATATATCTGTATAATGCAGTTACAGATTTTTAACCAAGAAAAAAGGTGGGGTTGGTGGAAGCAATCAATATAAATCTCTCTCTCTCTCTCTCTCTCTTCTACCTATCTACTTACCATATCTTCTATCTACCTATCTTTCAATCTACCTATTCATCCATCCATCCACCCACTTACCTATCTACAGTATCCATCCATCAATCTATCAATCCTACCTATCTTTACCTACCTACCATATCTACCAACCTATCTTTCATCTATCTACCTATTCACCCACCCACCCACCTATCTACCTATCTACAGTATTCATCCATCTATCCATCCATCCATCCATCCATCCATCCAGGTAGCTATCTAATTTCCCTTTCTGTCTCCCTCTCCCTCCCCCTCCTTCCCCCCTTGGACAATTATCTATGCATTGTAACTAACTGTATGTGTTTCAGAGTGTGATATAAAATTTAAGTTTGGACTTTTCATCTCCTTTCAATAGATCAATGGAAATCTCGGAAAAAAAAAAAAATTCTCTCCTGCCTTGTGAAGGGGCTTATAAAGCCTGCCCTATCCTGCTGCTTCAGGGAGCTTTATAACTGATTGTTTTAAAACCAAAGTGACACCTGAAAGGGTCAAGTAAATAAATATGCATGCCTCACCAGTTCAAAATAATAAAATTCCAATGTGTGCAAGCCTGCTTGTTGAACATATGTTTGAGGCACGGCTAAGCCATCTGGCTCAGTGTCAAGCATTTACACCAACTGCAGTCTTACACTACCTGACAGCAGAAAAGCTTTATTCCCTTGGTGTTTGGGCACAAATGGAGAAATATTATTGAAATGATTATCTGCATCAAGACTCAGATTTGGTTTGACATTTAGCTGGCTCTGTTTAATCCAAAGGGTTATCTGAATGAATAAAGGGAAGGCTCCTCCCAATGAGGCTTTGAGCAGTGGGTGCGGAGAGCGGGAGAGATGAGGAGAGTCAAATGATTAATGAGATTGAAGGACTGGGTGGACCCTGCCCACCTCTGCCCAGACCTCCCTGCCAAGGACTGCATGTGAAATTAGGGAGTGGGGGGGCAGAGAAGCATTCCCTGACTTGTCAGGATGAGTCATCGCCACTTCCAAGGCCTCTTTTATTAGGCCTGCAGGAGACAAAAGGAAAGATAGCTGGAGATATTATTTTCCAGTGTAAAACAAGGGCTTCTAGAGAAGGAGGCATCACTCAGATCCCATTTGGCTATCATCTGCATTGCACAGCAAGCGAAGTGGGGACGAATCAGCTTTCTGGAACAACAGAGTTTGGTCTGCCTTGTTTGAAATCCCTTTTTTTAAGATTGGAGGGGGGGGGGGAAATCTCAATCTTGGCCCACGTGATGCCCACGATGCCAACAGCAGAGGTGGTATTCAGCAGGTTCTGACCATTTCTGGAGAACCGGTAGCAGAAATTTTGAGTAGTTTGGAGGACCGGCAAATCCCACCTCTGACTGGTCCTGCCCCCATCTATTCTCTGCTTCCCGAGTCCCAGCTGATTGGCTGGGTCTTCTTTTGTTGCCCTGCACAGGACAACAGAGCTGGAAAGCAGGTTAGTGGGGTGGGAGGGAATGGGGATTTTGCAGTATCCTTTCCCTGCCACATCCACCAAGCCACACCCACAGATCCGCTAGTAAAAAAAATTGAATTCCACCACTAGCCTCCAGATCAGTGGGAAAAATGGATTCAGTGAGTAAGGCTCACCAAAAGGCCCATGATTCCAGGAAATTCTCTACAACTGCTTCTGGAATTCGTGACACCAAATGAAGGAATAGCCATCCATTTTTGGTGGGGGGAGGACTTCACGGTAGAATAAAATACAGTAATGAATTATATGTCTTTGAACATTGGTTACTGGAACAAACGGGGGTGACTCATAGCTCATTTAAACTGTATCAGTTGGCTTCTCAGAGTCATGAATTATATAATATATTTGTAACCTGCACTTGCAGTTTTTTTATTCTATTGTAAGGTAAATGAGGTGGGATCCAGGGGTGGGATTAAAATTTTTAACAACCTGTTCTGTGGCCGTGGCTTAGATGGTGGGCGTGGCTTGGTGGTCATGTGACTGGGTGGACATGGCTTGGTGGTCATGTTATTGGCTGGGCATGGCCAACTCAATAACACTCACATCAAGGCACGCATCTCCTCCCCTGGCCTCTCATGACTGTGGGGATGCTGCAACAGTCAGTGCCATTGTAACTTTGAATGGTCACTCCACACAAGCAAAGTACCAGCAAAGGAGGGGAAAATAACTCCAGAGAAGTTCCTGAGACAAGAAATCTAGTCCTGCCAAGAACGTAATAAGAGTTAACGGAGAGGCAGTTTCTGAAAGCAACACCAGAATGTTTCCTTCCTGCCTTCCTTACAGGATTAGGCCAGTAATTTCTTCTAACAACCGGTTCTCCAAACTGCTTAGAATGTTAACAACCGGTTCTAGTGAATAGGTGCGAACTGGTAGAATCCCACCCCTGTGGGGTCCATATAGTGAAGAAGAAGAGGGAAAGGGAGAAAGAGACATACATAGAGAGATAGAGAGACAGAGACAGAGAAACAGGCAGGCTGGCAGGCAGATGTGGAATATGTGTACAGGATATGAACTTTGCAAAATAAAACACTTGGCATTATATGGTCTCAATGAGGATCAAGCCACTCTGTCTTAACACTAGAGCAAAGGAAAAAAACTGGGATTGGAATTGCTGTTTCTAGCTGGCACGGCCGTAAAGCATGACATCACATGACTGCATTGCTTAGTGATGGCAATTCTGGCATTCCCAGTTGCCTTTGACTGTTTCCTAGTATGAACTGATTGCTTATTGTATCCTATGACTTTTATTGTGTTGTACCTTATGATTCTTAAGGAATGTATCTTTTCTTTTATGTACACTGAGAGCATTTGCACCCAGACAAATTCCTTGTGAGTCCAATCACCCTTGGCCAATAAAGAATTCTATTCTATTCTATTCTATTCTATTCTATTCTATTCTATTCTATTCTATTCTATTCTATTCTATTCTATTCTATTCTATTCCCACCAGCTTCCCCATTGACTTTGCTTGTGAGAAGCTAGCAGAGAATGTCAGAAATCTACACTCACTTGGACTCTGGAACTCCACAACCTCATACTGTAACTGCAAGCCTGCGATGATGTGACCATGGGGATGTTGCAATGGCTGGCATTCTGAAAATCCATTGTAAATAACATTTATTCAGTGAAATCATAATGCTTGTAACTCAAGGACCACCTGTGGGTCCCACATCATAGCTGAGAGCCAGTTTGGTATGGTGGTTACAGCATTGGGCTAGTCAGAGAGAACATGACTTCTAATCCATTGTTAGGCATGAAAGCTGGCTGATTGACATTGGATCAGTGACTCCAGGTGGGCTACAGAAATAAAATCCCCAATACAAAACCCAATAAACTCTAAACTTTCTACAAAGTTCTGTCCCAATATTTTCAAGATCGTGGGTCTCTGATTTTTAGTGAGGGAGATTTAAAAAAAAACATTACCCATTCTATACAGAATAAACTCAAAATAAATGAGAAAGCTAGACTGGATAGAATTTCTCAAATGCAGAAGCTTCAAGATCTACAGGTCACACAAACATGCAGGCATTATGAATTTTGTGACCTCTACTATACAGATGTTGTTAAGCAGGGAAAGAAGCACTGTAGTGCTTATAAGTCTTCTGAATCAGAAAAATACTATATGGAGCAAATCTGTAGAACTAAAATAGTGTTTGTATAATATACTTCCAGGAAATGGAAAAAGTCTGACTCATTAAAGATCACAATGTTGATAAAATAAATAACTTGGCTCAGCATTACAGTTCCATACAAGTAATTCTGCTAATTCTCGCATATGTACAGTATTTATAAAATTGCAGTACTGATTGTAAATTTGAATTTGAAATTAATTTGGTGATTTGGATTTAATATCGATATTAGGCATGATTTCCCCTTCACTCTTACTTTTAATTAACTTTTTAATTGAGATTTAAATGAGTTCTAATGAACACAATTGGTAGCCTAATTGATTTGCTGCCACAGCATAGTGAGTGATCAGTACACAACCCGCATTTTAATAAACTATTTTTGCATGTCAAACAGTTTACAGTTTAGTATTTTGGCACAAGTTGGCAAAAAATAATTGGTCACTTTTTTTTTTTTTGAACAAATTTTATTAATTTTATAGAGAACAATGAAACATAAACAAAACTAAAAGATCTTTTCTGAAGGTTGTCTGATCCCGGGTTGAAACTCTTCACACAGACACAAATTCAAACATCATATTCACTTTATATATCCTTCCATATCTTATTATCATTTTCTTTTTTATATATATATATAAACCATTTTTATCAATTTTATATAAACAATGCACAAGGCATAACAGCTTATAAGTTCTTTTCTAAGAAAAAATAATAAAAGAAGAAAACCAATAGAACATAACAATTCCAAATTATAGTATCAATATTTTGTCTATTTAACTTCATATCTTATCCCAACTTCTCCTTTTCATCCAAATTATTTCTTATTAATTAATTTTTTTTTGCCTTTTTTCAATAAACATCCAAAAAAAAAAACCCATAACAAAACCTTTATATATCCTTTCATATCTTATTACCATTTTCAATAATATTCTTTGTCTGTTCTATTTCCAACTATCCATTCATCTTTTTTCTTTTATTATACTTTTCCTATACACCAATTGGAGTAACGTCTATAACTCATTACCCTAACTTAAAAGTACTTCATATAACAATTTTTCTTGGGATTCTGTTTAATAGGTTCTAAAATTACACAATGAATTTTATACTCTAAATACACATATAAAAACCACAATCTTATGTACCCTCCAGAATCCCTCTTTTATCCTAAATTAAATTCACCCATTGTCTCTGAATAAACTTTTTTTCTTTAGATCTTGCTTCCCCCCATTGAGGCTTCTCCTCCCCCCCTTTCTCTCTTGCTTATTCTTCTCCTTGCCCTTTTTACCCCTTTGTCTTTCCTCCTCCCTTTTCTTACTCCCTTTCCTTTGCTTTCTAACCTTGCCTCCACCTTTCCACTCATTTTTCTCTTCTTTGGTTGTTTTTATAATTCTTAAAATCCCCTTTTTCTTATCCTTTTTCTCCTCCTCCCCGGAAAGAACCCATTGTTCATCAAAGATGGCTTCTTCTTCCTCTTCTTCTTTGTCCCAGTCCTTCTGCTGCGTAGTCAACTTTTCATAAGTACATAACGCCATTTCTAAGAATTGAAACAAAGTGCCCAAAGTATCTTCTTTTTTATATTTTGATATTCAGTCTTTAGTTCATCCACAAGAGATGCCATTATGAAAAAAGAAACTTTTCCCAAAACAACCACAAATATTTTTAATCAAAAAAAATTCAAAAAAAAAATTCTAAAAATTAATACTTTTCTTCCTTCTTCTCTTTCTCTTTCTGGGGTTAATGTTTAATCAAAGAGGTCCAATTACCATATACCTTTCTTTGGGATTTTAGGCAATCTCCTCCTTTTTCAGCTTCTGCTCCAATTTTTTCCCCTCTCCCTTCCCACTTGCAATATCAATTTTAAATAATCAGAAATCCATACCTCCAACAAAGGTTTTCCAATTTCTTAAGTTTTTCAATGTCCAAAAACCCTTTTGTCTCTTAGCTTCAACTCTCAAAACAATTCACTTTCAATGTCCAATATGTCCAAACATATCTGCTGTTTCCATGGGGTGGGAGATTGAAGAAAAAAAAAAAGTTCCCTTTAACAGCTTCTCCGCCGCTTTCGATCTTCTTAGGGATACAATGTATCCTCCAGCAATTCAAACAGCTCAGTTCCAACAAATTTGAAAGATGTTACTTGACCCGGCTCAGACAGCACTTTCACTCTTCTTACTTCCTCCAGCCCAATCTTACCCGGTTGCTGGCTTCTTCATGGCGGCCATTGCTGACCGCCGCTCCACCGCCTTGGGAAAAAGGGGTTTTTCCGGAGGAGGAGGGGGTCTGCGACACCCCCAACCCCCTGTCCGATTCCCCTCTCTCTTCAGCTGTCCCTACAGGGCAGCCATATCCCCCTGACCCATCTGGATCAGGGGTACCTCGGCGGCTAGCACAGCAGGAATCGCGAGCTGTCGCGAATTCCTGCTGCCCCGAAGCCACGCAAAACCGGAAACCCTGAATAATTGGTCACTTTTTAATGCATGCTGTGGGATCATAAAATTCCATGATTCCCTTTTCTATGCAAACCTGTAGTCCTGAAACCTAAGTTTTTGAAAAAGACTATTTAAAGTTTGTAAAAATTGATCTGTTTATAATTTTTCAAAAAACAATGCTCAGACAGCAAAACCTATGATACATGAAACAGTAAAATAATTAGATATTAGTAATGTTTCACATAATTACTCTGATTTCCTCTTTTTAAAAAAGGGAAATAAGATAAATTTCTGAAAATGATATTCTTTTATCATGTTATGAACAATGAGCGGTTGAGAAAATATATTATGACATAGTTAAACACAAGGCAATAATTTCTAAACTGCATAAATTACATGTTTTCCCCTATTATGATCCAGACAGACAAAATGAACATTTTTGAAAGAAAATGACCATCGCATGATTAATTGCAAGCTCGCAGATTTTGCAGCTTCAAGAGTAAATCAACTGCTAAGAAGTGCTAACTTGCTAAAATATAAACTAATTTTAGTCTCTGGATATTAAAATATAATCCATCTTCTTTCTCCATTGGGAAAGCTAATTAGAAATTGTGACTGGCATTAGAAGAAGGAACTGTGAACACTGGGATTAAGTTTGCTTGCATGCAATCTAAACTCAAGAAAAGCTGGGCACTCCTTTGCACTGTGTTCTACTGTGTTATACTCAAGTGTGAGTGAAGCTTAAAATGTGTAAAGATAGAACAGATTTTTGCCTAAATAGAACAGTAAATGTCACATATAAATGCTCCACAAAACTAAATAACATCCTGGGGTCCCAAAAGCCACAATTCACAATTTAGAGCAGGGATGTCACACACGAGGCCTGTGGGATGGATCCAGCCCATGTGGTGCTTAGATCTGGTCCACGAGGCCATCCTGGAAACAGCGAAGGATTGGCCCGCAGTGCCTCTGCCAGGGAAAACGGGGCTTGCAAGGGCTGCGCATGGCCCTCCTAACCTCTGTTTTCGCTGGCTGAGGGTTGCAGGAGGCCGTCATAGCAAAAAATGGAGCTCGGAAGCCCGTTTCCCTGGCAGATGTGCTCAGGCCACCACAGGCATCCCCAACATGAGTGATGTCAAGCTGGCCACGCCCACCCTGGCTCCTGAGGTCAAATACAACCCTGATGTGGCCCTCAATGAAATCGAGTCTAACACCCATGACCTATAGTATTACATGTCTTGAATCACTGAACTATAAACAGTTTTGGGGAAGTGAAGGGCAATTCCAAATCCAGAGCTCCATTTTATAAATACTGTACATATGCGAGAATTAGAATTCACTACTCTCTATGTGCATTGCTGAAGCACTTTACTTTCCTCTTCAGTTCAGTGTATCCTTTGTCCTTTTACCTGATTAGATCAGTGGGGAAATCAACAATGATTAGAGATTTGGTTCCTTCACAAGAGGTGCAGAAACAGAAACCCCAAATTCAGGTCTTTTGCCAATCTCACAGGGGAAAATCTAACATACTTTATATTGCAATACTTGAGGTTTTCAGCCAGACCCTAGAAAATTGTGCCCTGAAAGATTTAAATTTGCATTAGAGGGGAAAAGTTTTGGAAACAGCAGAAATGGATGAAATGACTGTAGACAGACAGAGGAAAGTCTACAATGACTATAGCAATAGATAAGCTTTATTGCCTGTTGAACTAAGAGGCAGGCAATATTATTTGGTCCAATGAAAAGTGGGACTTGGAACAGGAAAATCCCGGTTCAAATCCTCCCTTGGCCACAGAGGTCCTCGGGTGACTTTGTGGCTTATTGCTGTTTCTGAATATGACCTGAACACAGGGGGAGGTAACTTCAACCATAACAATACAAGAGCACACAATAGATACCAACTCAAGGTTAACTGCACCAAACTTGACTGCAGGAAATACGACTTCAGCAACAGAGTGGTCAATGTTTGGAATACTCTACCTGACTCTGTGGTTTCTTCCCCAAACCCCAAAAACTTTAACCTTAGACTGTCTACTATTGACCTCACCCCTTTCCTAAGAGGTCTGTAGGGGGCGTGCATAAGCGCACCAACATGCCTACGGTACCTGTCCTATTGTTTGTTTTTTTCTTATATGTATCCATTTCATGTATTCATAACTATGCTTATACTTATATCTACTATCTTGTAAGAGATTGACAAATCAAATAAATAAATAAACAAATAAAAATGTCAGGAGACATCGCTAGAAGAGCTCTGTTTTGCTCTTAGGGAAAAGATAAGATGAACATGCAACAAAGACTTAAAATAGGAATACTTGGGTGTCATGCGCCTGTCGGAGTCTGAATCTGAGGAGAAAGATAAACAGCTGACAGGGAGTGGGAGTGTGGCTCTGTTGGCTGTGGAGTAAACTGGAGAAGGGCAAAGTCTGGCTGCGAAGAGCAGGGGAGAGATAGAACAAGGGAGAGGGAGTTCAGAGGAAGATCCAGGCTCACCCCCTTTTCATCCTAGGGCATGCAGGGGGGAATGGAGAAGAGAGCAACATCAGTTGCATAGTTTATAGGGGAGGAAAGGGCCCTGATTCCCTTCATTAGCCACAGCTGGGAAGAGAGTTTAAAGAAATGCATGCTGTGTGCAGCAGTTGGTGTATTGTCATACTGGTACATGACCATGGAAGTGTCTTCGGACAACACTGGCTACCTTAGATAAGAATCAGAAATGAGCCTACTATCCCCCAAGAGTCGGACATGACTGAACAAGGGAAATCTTTACCTTTATGAATGCTTATGTCATTATATTATATTGTCTCCTCATATTCCAATTAGTTGATTGCATCCTGTATGTAAATAAATGTATTTAAAATATTTTTAGGAATGCCAAGAGTCACTATAAAATTGTATATGGCAACTCAGAGAGAAATGGACAGAGATAAGCTTCCTTTCTTCTATCAAATCACTAGAATTCTAGATTATTCATTTGATTTGACTGGTGGGAGATTTTGTACTGAAGATAATACTTCTTCACCCAAGAAATAATTTTATTTTCTCAGGGAAGAAGGGCAATACTCAAATACCCTGTTCTAGGCATCATGAACTTGTTACAACAAATGATCTTTTGTTCTTCCATGGTTAATACAATAGTAACCTTAGGCAGGATGGGATGTTCAAATAACTGATTTTAATCAGGGACCATTAAATCAGGCTCTGAAGTTGTTTTTAGGGAATGAAAGAAGATTTTGTCAAGTCTAAATTTAATCTCTGATCATTTTTAATTGGAGGTCCACAGGAAGGATCCTGTGGTGGGTTTTCAATTTTTTCTCCTAACGGTTTTATGAGGCACAGCAATCCACTCTGCCATGCGAATCAGCTGAGTTAAAAAACAAGGGAATATAGGAGAGGGGTGGGGGTGAGTGGGCGGAGCCAGCCAGAGGTGGTATTTGCCAGTTCTCCGAACTACTCAAAATTTCTGCTACCGATATGCCAGAACCGGTCTGAACCGGCTGAATACCATCTCTGATCCTCACACCTTGCTCAGTATAACATGCTATTCTGCCAGGGAAGGATAACATGTGCAATAAAATACATGAGACTGAAATTATGCAGTTTGTTGACAGCGAAGCATTTGTGTTGATGTACCAGCATGTCTTCAAGAGGTAATCTAAACAAGGACTAATGAAACAGTTTTCCAATTGTTATAGAAAAATGTAACGAATGAAATACATATTAAGGATAAGCAAAGCCTAGTATCTTGCTAGCATCTTACCAGGGAACAAAGGCAGAAGATCCTGAGATTTAACAATCAAGAATGATGGGCTAAAAAGGACATAACATAAATTCTAATTTTTCTTTCTATATCCTCCTGCCCTTTGTGGTCAATAGGTTGTCAGGCACTGAAAGGTCAGTGCTACTGAAGTCATACTTCTAAAAGAGATGACTTTTCAATCCAAAGCAAACATTACATCCCTCTTTATTTTGGTAAGGTTTACTTATGAGTAAATATATTAAAGACCTGTAGCATTTGAATCAACTTATCCTGAAAAGGTTTAATGGGACAAACAGAATGAATCAAAGTTTGAATTTCAATTCTTTGGGTTTATGAAAAAAAAAGTACATTGACTGTTATAAAAATTAAAAAAGAAATCCCCTTTAAATTAATACTTGATTCACAAAATATAGTTGTATTTGAAAAGTCAACGAATCCCAAAGAATCCCCATACAGTGTCCTCGGAAAGCTTTAATCTATAGCTCTTAAATGTGTCTTCCATTCATCCGGTTATGAATTACCTTTATCCTCCCAGTTATGGGCAAGTCATGCCCATAATAATCTTAGAGCAAGTGTTAGTATTTATTATAATTTTCTTGAGTTTCAAATCCTTAGAAATATCTGTGGAAGTCTAAATGATTGTTCAGCCTTTGCTCGCTCCTTCCTTCCTTCCTTCCCTCCCTCCCTCCCCCCTCCTTCCCTCCCTCCTTTCTTCTAGCATTTAGCACATAAAATATTGAAGTTTATAATTTGCCTGCATTTGTTCTACTTTATGGCTTTAGATATTATTTACATGAAGGAAACTCTCTTCCCAGATGTGCCTAATGAAGGGAATCAGGGCCCTTTCCTCCCCTGTAAGCCACACAACCCACTTTGCTCTCCTCTCTGTTCTTCCTTGCATGCCCTAGGATGAAGAGGGGGTGGGCCTGGATTTTCCTCTGAGCTCCCTCTCCCTTGTTCTACCTTTTTCCTCCTCTGCCCAGCCCGACTTTGCCCTTCCCCAATTTCCTCCACAGGCAACGGAGCCACACTCCTGCTCCCTGTCAGCTGTTGTCTTCCTCCTCAGATTCAGACTCCGACAGGGGCATGTCACCATTTCTAGCTTGATGAACAACTTAACAAATATGGCCTTCAGAAACCCATTTTTTCTTTCAGCAATCTTCATGGAGGTTTTTTTTTTTAAATGTATCTGTAGGATTCCCCTCTGTAGCTAACTATAATTCTAAAGTAAGAATGGGAGTTTCTGGGCAAAGAGAAAGTACTGTATCCTCAGTTCAGACTCTCCTCTCCCACATATCAAACTCCAGAATCATCTGTGAATGAATGCCAGGATTATGTATCTGCATCCAAGCCCCTGATGCCACTATGTACTCTGGCAGAGCCAGCTTCAGGCTAAGGCCAAGGGCACAAAGCTTAGGGAGTGAAGTGCCATACCTAGTATACCTTGGAACTGGTATCACACACTGGGGCATTTTTGGAGATCATCCTGTCACACAAGTTTCCTTTTTTGTCCCCCTTGCTTCCTGTTGGACACTCACATCCTGTCCCCCAACATACACAATATGCTTTTTTGGGGGGGTAGGGAGCCTTGGTTTGAGAAAAAGCATCTGAAGAGCATATTTGCTTTATATGGAGTGGTGTCTACAAGACTAGAAATAATACAGTATAATGACTCTCTTATTATTCCTAAGTTATTTTACAGTGGTTTTGGATAAAAATCAAAGTTGAATCCAAGTTGATGGCTCTTATTTTTATCTGAATGTGTAACTCCTTAAAAAGTCAATTTATCCATGTTTCTGCAATTCTGCAGATAGATAGTACTTTTGGTTTTTATTTATACCTCTCTGCCCTACCCTTTCAATATTTCTCTGAATTTTTTGGGTGGTGGTGGTGGTAAAAGAGTTAGTTGCTTGGTACAAAGCAACAGGAAATGCCTGCAGATATTTTTTTTCCCCTGTTCCTTCTCCTTCATGGCCAATCCTTTCCCCCTTTCCTTCCCTGAGCCTTTCCCATTCATGAGAGCAGCAGAAGAAACAGCGCAAATAGGAAAACAGAAAATAATACCATTCTCATCTGGACCCCCTTCTGCTGTTGTAAATACAGGTACGCCTCATCGACTAGCAAAAAGCAACAATATGATTTCGGAGCTTTTTCAATATCTCTAAGGCATGTAGGGAAAAGAATGATTATCACGGGCTTAGAGATCACGCCGAGAGTGGATTTGGTATATCTAGCTTAATTACAGTAATGTTTAATTAAAAATGGTCTTCAGACTAAAGTGATGTAGATTCTGAGCATCAAATAGTCTCTTCCTGACCAACGATGACATATAATTGTTGCCCAAAGTTTTATCTCCTCTGTCACTTCCTTTTAGCCAGTCCTCTGCTCCTTTTAACTGGATTTATGCGTGGCATTCATTGCACACTGAGAAAAATTGGGGGTTGTTTTTCCTCGATGGCAGGAGAGAAGCCATGAGAATCTACCAAACACAATCCTTGTTGTCTCATATTAAACCTACCAGGACAGCAACACTTTGGCAATGTTCCTGCAAAAGAGTAGCATTCAGCAGCCAGGACAGTAGAATTAACATGAGGATGATACCTTTTTGCAATCTCAAAATCGGAGGATAGCAGTTTAACAGACTGTCTGTCTACATCTTACAGAATAAGATGACTTGAAAGTTTGCATGTGTGCAGTCTTTATTCAGTTAATCACAGTTAAATAAACTATAGACTATAAATTTGTGTAGCAAGCTTTTCTTAGTTTTCTACCACCCAAGCTACTTCTGCCATAATCTAGAAAACCTTTCTCATCTCAATCTTTTCTGGATTTAATCCCTAGGCTTTTCCAGGTAGATTGAAAAATAAAAAATAAATCCTTCCCAGAAACCTCGTAGAGCTTTTGCCAGTCAGTGTTTTGTAGTGCCAAATTGGATAGGCTATAGGAATGAACTCTTCTGCGATTCTCAATGTCTCCTTTCATTGCTGGCATTGCACGCTATCTTGTGCAATTCTACCAGGCGCACACACTTTTGAAGTCCAGATTGTGACAAGGTGTTGGGTTTTTGTTTTTGTTACTTCTCACACCATATCTTGTAGGACAGCAACACTATCAGTTCCTTTCTGGATCCATCCCAAATCATTTTGGGAAATGTTTGGAAAGGGAAAGCAGCCTGATCAGGCGATGAATTTTGGTTCTGAGCCAAGAGTTGGGTTACTGGGCTGAGAAGGAACCCTCAGATGAAGGAGGAAGAACCTCTAGAGACCAATTGTGCTTGAGTCCTTCTGCAGAAGAAGCAAACTTCTGTCTAGACCAGTGGTTCCTAACCTTTTTTTCGCCCCGGACCCCTAAAGAAATTTCACTCGAACCTCACACCCCCTGAAATTTAGACTTTAGGAACTACCGAACGTGTTAAATATATGGTAGGATTGAATCTTTTCAGCTATGTATGTGATGGCCACTAAATAATGATACTTAACTCTAAAATGAAAACAAAGTTAATCCATTGCATAATAAATAAAAATGCCAACATATAGCCAATATCCTATTATTTACATGGACTTTTCTCGCACCCCCTGGAATATTGTCTCGCACCCCAGGTTGGGAACCCCTGGTCTAGAGCAAGGGTCTTCAAACTTGGCAATGTAAGACTTGTGGACTTCAACTCCCAGAATTGAAGTCCACAAGTCCTGAACTAATATAACTGGAGGAGGAATTCTTGAAGTTGCCAAGGTTGGAGACCTCTGGTCTAGAGAACCAGAGTAGGCAGTCCTGAACTTAGGACCACAATCAAGCCCAAAATTTCTGTTTTGATCTAAGTGGGACATTTGCTTAGTGAGCCTTGTCCCATTTTACACTCTATCTTGCCACCGTTGTTAAGTGAATTACTGCAGTTGTTAAATTAGTAACAGGTTGTTTCTAATCTGGTTTCCCTTTTAACTTTGCTTGTTAGAAGTTTGCAAAAGGTAGTCACATGACCCCGGGACCCTGCAACTGTCATAAATATGAGTCAGTTGCCAAGCACCTGAATTTTGATCATGTGACCATGGGGATGCTGCAATGGTCATAAATGCAAAAAACAAGCATAAGCCACTTTGTTCAGTGCCACTGCACCTTTGAACGGTCACTAAATGGACTGTTGTAAGTCGAGGACTACCTGTACGTGCTGATTAGGAGGAGAAACAAAATGCTGGCAAGGTGTTCCAGCCATCGCTTTGGCAGCTTGTTGGACGGAAAGAGTGCGAGAAAAAAACATGGACATGGGACACCTGTCCCTTTTTTTAACACTGCTGAGGTCGATCTCTTTCGCTAGAATCTCAGCATCCTAGTGGTAAAAAAAGATTGGGTGCAGAGGAAAGGAATCAAGGCTTTCGATGCCTGTTTTTCCTCCTGCGATATGGAGATAAACTGATGCTCTAGGATTTCTTTCAGATGCCCCCCATGATGAGCATGCTTCGGAGGGGAATCTCCCTTGTTGCCAGGGCTCTTTAAAAAGACCCTCCGTTCCCTGGGATCTATTATATCATCTAGAGAGAGAGTCTTTGAAATTTCCTCCGTGCCTAAAAGACAAAGCATTTCTCTCAATTAACACTCTTGGAGAGTTTTCTGGCATAGGAACTCAATTAACTCTTTGCTGGCCTGACTAATTTCTGCATTTTAAAAAAGTAGTCTGATAATAACAAAATTGGAGCACTCAATCCACAGGGTAGCCATTAAGCCCATTCCATGATTGTGCTGTCTGCATTCAGACCACAATTACTGTCAGAGCATGGCACGGGGAGCTAGTTTTTGTACGCAAACAAGAATACCATTCATTACAGACCTCCTCTTCAATCAAATACAATCTATACTTTTTAAATGAATATTTGAGAATGAGAAATATAATTTGGACTTCAGAGACCTGCATGACAATTATTATTCTTTTAAGAACATGAGGTGTTTTGTTCCCCCGCTCTGGTACATTGACTGACAGACATTGGAGAAGGCACCAGAACTGAGACGGATAGTTTGAGAACTAAGCATTGGGGAGGCAAGTGGCTTTAAGAAAAAGAAGCAGCAAACTAAGGCATTGTTAAGTAGAGGGATTGTTTTTTGTGTGTTTTTCTTACTTTGATATAACTTTTTAAAAAATTCTATACATTTTGGAGGATTCCAGTTGAATGGGTTCAATTTCTTCCTGACTTGCTAAATGTATAGAAAAGTTTTAATGTTTTCTTTCCAGATGATGAGATAAAGTCCAGCAGAGGTTTTCAAAGTTTCACGTGTGTTATATTTGCTATAATATATTTGAATGCTACCTGCATTTTCTGCATCATGTAAGGAGTGATACAAAAGCCCTTTTGCAGAAAAATAAACGAATCCCAAAACCATGTGAATATTAGGTCTCTCTCTTTTTTTCTTAGATTAATATGTTTCTGTGAGCTCTCAAGATAGCCTCAAGGGTCAATGTTTTTTAAAAAGTGATACTGTAGTACGTATCATTTTCTGCACAGATTGGTTATGTACCAGATATATTTGTTCAATACAACATGGATCTGTATTTGTGGCCCAGAAGGTAACATTGGAAATCATAATTTTGAGTTAGGATTGTGCAGATATTTTCCCTTCCTCCAATCTAGACTTTCTGCAACAGAGAATTGAAGTCAGCAATTTTGTATAAAGCACCTGACCCAAAAAGCATTTAGAGAAGCAGAAGAGAGACATGGGATCCCAGCCTAGTTTCAAGCAAATTATTAAACTATGCTGGGAGACTGCCCTTGATCCAATGAGTCAAAACCAGAACACTTCTACTTCCTAAAATTCCCCATGCCAGGTCACAGAGATGAGCCACTTTTGCTGTTGAGAACATGCATCTATTCTAAGTAGCCTTTATTGATAAATCTTTTTACGTTCCTTAAATATCTTAAGACAAACCTCCTCAACCTGGTACTTTCAAATGTGCTGGGACAATATAGAAGGGAGGGAAGGAAGGAGGGAGGGAGGGAGGGAGGGAGGGAGGAAAGAAAGAAGGAAGGAAAGAAAGAATGAAAGAAAAAAAGAAAAAAGAAAGAAAGAAAGAAAGAAAGAAGGAAGAAAGGAAGGAAGGAAGGAAGATCCACTTAAGTATTGTAGTAAGACCTAACACCAGCATTAGATTTAGGTGACATCTGCTAGTCACCCATTGACTCTCTCTACGGCAGAGAAATCCTCCCCAACCCCCTGCCATTTGCTGTATATGGGTCAACATGGCAGCCTCTGCTATTCAGTTTGATGAACAGCATTCTATTACACTAAGGTTCTCAACATGAAGTTGGCTTTCCTAAGATGTGAAGTAGGAGATCCATCAACATACAAAGAGCACATTTTCAGTTGAGTTTTGCCCTTGTAGAAAAAAATAGCATTTTTTTTTCATTGTAGGAAAAGTATTAGGAAAAATGAGTTATCGGTATTGCGCTCAATGCTTGAATAAAGTAAAAAAGGTGAAGGCTAACAGTAGTAGTGGCAGTAGTAATGGCAGTAGTAGTAGTAGTACTAATATTAATAATCACAGTAACTAAAAAAAAAGTGCTCTGGGACTTTAGAATTCAAACAGACAAGGATGTGCCACATAACACACCAGACTTAATAATTACCAATGAGAAAGACAAAAAGTCTAGATAGGAGAGGTTGGCGTACCATCAGCAGAAGAGAAAGAACTGAAGAAAATCACAAAATACAAAGACCTGCATATAGAGTAGAGTAGAGTAGAGTGGGATGGAGTGGGATGGGACGGGACGGGACGGGACGGGACAGGACAGGACAGGACAGGACAGCATAGAATAGGAATGGAATAGGATAGAATAGAATTCTTTATTGGCCAAGGGTGATTGGACACACAAGGAATTTGTCTTTGGTGCACATACTCTCAGTGTACATAAAAGAAAGATACAAATACATTCATCAAGAATCATAAGATACAACACTTACCTGATAGTCATAGATTACTAATAAGCAATCAAATCATACTAGGGAACAAATGAAAGAATATAAATGGTAAAGATACAAGCAACATGGTTATAGTCATGAGTGGGAAGAGATAGGTACTAGAAAGAATTAGAATAATAATAGAGTCTTAGTAAATAATGTGACAGTGTTGTGGGAATTAGTTGTTTAGCAGAGTGATGGCATTGGGGGGCAGGGGAACTGTCCTTGTGTCTAGTTGTTCTGGTGTGCAGTGCCCTATAGTAGAACAACTGTGGCAAAACAAAGCCAATAGAGTACCAATAGTAGTAGGGTGCAATCTCAAAACAATTGAAGTACCATTTGAACAACTTCCACATTGACAAAATCATCCTCAAGTCAGTTGCAAAAGGCAGCTTTACTTGGAGTAGCTTACATCGACAGCAAGGATATCTCCATCTGCCAGTCCTTGGCAAAGACTTGAAAATGCCAAATTCAGTCTAAACATCTGACTGTGCAAGAAACCATAATATCATTTTTGCAATTCGTAAGAGCTGCCTTCTAATCAATCCTTCCTCCCAATAGCACAGATCTGATCCAAAGAAAATTAAAACCTGAATTTTACAAGGCGATCCAGCGCCCTTCCTTAAAGCAGCGGGGATGCTCTTCAAAAGTTTGAATTCCAAGGCGGACTTAGCTGAGATTTGACAAACAGCCCGTTCAAACCCACCTTTTGACGTAGTGTGCGTGCAAGGGCATAATTTGCTCGCATCATAGTAAAAGTAGACGCTACCTAAATTATCTGTAGCCACTTTGCAAATGTAACTCCTTTCTCCTCTTTGCTGGGTTTTCTTTCTTCGTAGCAAGAAAAATCCCGCCAGCAAGCATTCCCTGCTTGTGTGCGCCACTCATGCATGGGAGTGAAATGTGTTAACCTTTAAACAATTTCGAAGTTGGTGCAGTTAATAGGCAGGACAGATAGTTACAAAGTCCTGATTAACTACAGAATACGGAGACATGTGAAAACTTGTACATAGGAAAAGAAAAGAGACAGCAGCTGTTACTTACCAGCCCGGAACTCACCGCCAGGTACGGTTCTCCGCGGTCTGGGATTCAAAACAGCAACACTGCCCTCTTTTGGACGAAACGAGCACCGTCACTCACGCACGCCTTTCCCCGAATCCACGGGAGGCTTTTGCAAATGACTTGAAAAATGGAAATTAGGTTTAAAAGTCGTCTGGGGAAAGAAAAAAGAAGAAAAAAAATCCAAGCTCTACGCACAGTATTATGGCTCTAAAGGACCCTCTGTGGAAGGGCGTAAGTGTGCAGAAGGAGGAAGTGAACTCTGCAACCCATTTTGCTCTGCTTTGTTTCAGAGATCTTGGGCTATCTGAAGTCTTTTCCCCTGGGACTGGCTGCTTTTCTGTGAAGGACCCCCACCCCCCACCCCCCAATATTCCAGGGTAGGCACACGGGAACCAAACTACCCATGAAGATTCTCTTCCAGAAAGGCACCCAACCAAAGCCTTCTGAAACTGTGAGAAACTTGGGCCAAATAGGGGAAAAAACCATGCAGTGTCTATTTCTCATTCTCATCCACAAGAGAAGGCCTCTTTCTTTCTTTCTTTTTGGCTTTCCTTTCCTTTTAAAAAGCTGATCTTTTCATTTAGATTTTTTTTTCAGATGCCAGCTGAGGGAGCTCTGGGATTGGCTCCATCAGGTTCGTGTCAGTCTATCTTTGGTACAATTAGTAACTGCAGCTCCGTTTTGACTCCAGGCAGGCAGGCAGGCTGCAACTCTGCACCAGAGAAGGGTGGTGTTTTTTTTGGTTTTTTGTGTTCTTTTGCTTTCCAGCAAAAATTTCCGACTGCAATAAATGCACAGAATTTTTCTGTTCCTTGATATGCTCAAAAGTGTGTTCTAAAATCAGGAATAGCTGATGCATGGAAAAGTATTACATTAATTACAATAAATCTAAGAAAGAAATTGGCTGCAGGAAGGAAAAGATTTCTGTCTGAGGCCTCCTGGAAGACTTCTGCCCAGGTAGACCAGCAAAATAAACTGGTCAGCTGACTCAGTTTCCAGCATTCTTCTGGATTAGGACCAATTGCTACGAATAAGCATGTGTTTGTGAAATACCTCTTTTGTAATGGGTTTTTGAAGTCATCTTTATTATTATCAGTATACCTTAACTAACTTTAGAAATTGGCAAAGTGGACACCAGTTTTTTGTAGACTACCATTGGGCTTTCTGTAAGTTCCAGGTCTGTTACAAGCTTAATAATTCCTGATGCACATTATTTGATAGCTTATAGTGATTTTTTTTTTTTAAAAAAAAGCCCAAAATAAATAAGGAGGTAATGAAATTGAGCCTTTAGTCTTGGGGTAACTTGGAGTTAATTCTTGATCAGATTTTGGGGCAGTTTGTAAATTACAAAATGGGAGAGAGAATGTGATCTTCCTTCCTGCTAGCCTCCTTTTTGCTTGTGCACTTTGTTACAGCTTTGGAAGGCTAAAAGAAAAAAAAAAGGTATGGTTTGGTTAAAACTGTAGAGGTCAGCTGTAAGACTTATAGATTTTACTTAACCTTTGCCCATTCCTCCTTTACCTTTAATCCAGTACCATGGAAACACATTTGTTTATTAGTTTGGGAGCTAGTGGTCCAAAATTAAAATCATAACCACTCTGCTCTCCAGTTATTGAATAGACAGGTAATCCTCAGCTTACAACCACAATGGAGCCCAAAATTTCTCTTGCTAAAGTGAGACAGTTGTTAAGTGACTTTTGCCGCATTTTATGACCTTTCCTGCCACTGTTGTTAAGTGAATCATTGCAGTTGTTAAGTTAGTAATATGGTTGTTAAGTGAATCTGGCTACCTCAGAAGTTCATCAAAGGTAATTCGTAACCTTGGGAGACCATAACCCTTCATAAATATGGGGATGCTATAACGGTCCGGTGAAAAACAGTCGTGTCCCTTTTTTCTAATGCTGTTGTAACTTCAAATGGTCACTTAAGTTAATAAGTCAAGGACTACCTGCATTTGTTTATTTCTGCAAAAAGTCGGTAGAGGTTCTCAATCATTCAAGTTAAAGGTGCTTTTTTTTTTACAGGAGGCAACTGGACTTTCTGGTTTTTTTCTTTTGAAAACCTTTTGCTTCTCATCCAAGAAGCTTCTTCAACTCTGACAGGATAGTGGGGAACTTATTTCTGCCAGTTTCTAGCTTAAATAAGCACCAAAAGCTGACACATTTTCAATTAACCATGAAAAGTCTGGAAAAAAGGGATGAATCTTTACAGATTTCTAGAACACCATATTCAGCTCACCAAGAAGTATGTTCCATAACCTGGGATAATCACCTGCATGCCAGACAGGTGGGCACATCTTAGTGAATGCAGAGTTATGTAGTGCAAAAGGGAATCCGTCAGATCGTTCTTTTTCAGTGGAATGAAAAGCTGAGAGTGGTTACATAATTCGGCTCTAACTTACTGTTAGTCCCACTAAATCAGCATTGGATAGACCAGGCCGAAGCCAGGCTGGCCTGATCTTTCCGCTTCACGTTGGATAAAGGGGCTGAAGCCAGGCTGGCCTGATCTTTCCTCTTCACATTGGATATACGGGCTGAAGCCAGGCTGGCCTGATCTTTCCCCTTCGCATTGGATAGACTGGGCCGAAGCCAGGCTGGCCTGATCTTTCCTCTTCGCATTAGATAGACCGGGCCGAAGCCAGGCTGGCCTGATCTTTCCCCTTCGCATTGGATAGACCAGGCCGAAGCCAGGCTGGTCTGATCTTTCCTCTTCGCATTAGATAGACCGGGCCGAAGCCAGGCTGGCCTGATCTTTCCACTTCACATTGGATAGAGAGGCCGAAGCCAGGCTGGCCTGATCTTTCCGCTTCGCATTGGGTAGACTAGGGCAGCCCCACAGGCCAGATCTTACCACATCACGGGCCTTGAGTTTGACACCCCTGCACTTAAACTAATCAGGTGATCATTCACCTTTTTTTGCAACTGTGATACTTTTCTGTGATACTTGGTACCTGAAGACAAACCAGGAGTTGAGGGAACACAGCTTTTGGGGGGCTTTGAATTAACATGAATTTCACCATCAAAACAATCAGACCTGTTACAGATAATCATGGACTTACAATAGTTCATTTACTGACAGTTCAAAGTTAGAACGGCACTGAAAAAAGTGACTTGTGACCATTTTTCACACTTACAATCTTTGCAGCATTCCTATGGTCATGTGATTTACACACATTTGACAAGCTTGACAACTGGTTCATATTTATGACGGTTACAATGTCCCAGGGTCATATAATCCCCTTTTGTGACAAGCAAACTCAATGGGGAAGCCAGATTCAATTAGTAACAACTGTGTTACTAACTTAACAACTGCAGTGATTAATTTAACAAGAATGAAAAGTGGCAAGAAAAGTCATAAGATGGGGCAAAACTCACTTAACAAATTTCTCACTTAACAACATAAATTCTGGGCTCCATTGTGGTCATACATTGAGGACCACTTGCTATAGGAATGCCTTTACAAAATAAAACTAGTTTGGCAATCCTTACTCCAGGTACCGTATATACTCGAGTATAAGTCAACCCGAATATAAGCCGAGGCACCTAATTTAACCACAAAAAACTGGGAAAACTTATTGACTCGAGCATAAGTCGAGGGTGGGAAATGCAGCAGCTACTGGTAAATTTCAAAAATAAAAATAGATACCAATAAAAACTTTCACTAGGACAGTTGAGAATAAGTTTGATGTTCACAATTTCCTCTTTGAAAGAGACCAGTAAATAGGGAACAAGAAGATGAAGAAAAAGAAGTGTGTTTTTTCACACTTTTCACACTGAAGTGAACAAAAATGGCATCATAGGAACAGGCTTATTCTCAGCCCAAAGGTTTGTTTCTGATTTCTTCCCTGATTTAAGGGAAATTTGGGAAACGATCTCACTATCATGAAAGGTTTGATTGATTCACTAACCCAAAAGATGATGATGATGACAGTGGTAGGCAGGAGTCACTCTCTCCCTTGCAAGAAAAAAACAAGAGCCGTTCTTATGATCTCTCTCTCTTTCTCTCCCCCCCCCCAATAAAGTCAAGCCCTTTCCAGCACGCGCACGCGATCCGCCCCCGCCCCTTTGCACCTTGCAAATGCAAAACCCCAGGGTTTTTGCATTTGCAAGGTGCAAAGCGGCGGGAGCGGATCGCGCGCACATGCTGGAAAGGGCTTTACTGTATTACGGGGAGAAAGAGAGAGAGGGAAAAATCATAAGAACGGCTCTTGCTTTTTTCTTGCAAGGGAGAGAGTGACTCCTGCCTCCCACTGTCATCAACATCTTCTTCTTTTGGGTTAGTGAATCAATTAATTTGGGAAATGATCTCACTATCAGAAAACAACGCGAGCTGCCACCACCACCTCCTCCTCCCCCTCCTCCCGAGTGGACTGAAAGCAGCTGGAGCTGAGGAAATGAAGCTGAGTGGAGCGACCTCGGCTCGCGTTGTTTTCTCAGCCTAGAGAAAGGGGAAGGGGGCTCATCTGGACCAAGGGTGAGTCTCCCCCTCAGTTTCCCCTGAAGGATCTTCTGTCGCTTTTGCCTTCTCCCTACATCTTCCCTCTGTTAAAATCCCCCCCCCCCCACACACACACACTTATTTACGGTTGGATAGATTTCGTGTCTGAGCATTCTCACATGGCGGTGGGTCTTCCCCCCCCCAAAAAAAACCAGTTAAAAAAAGAAAAAACAATATATCCTCAAGCAAGAACTTTTCTGCTTCCGATTACCCCCATGCTTAAAAGTTGCAAAGGAAACACAGAAGCAGGGAAGCGGCTGCCCAGCTTCAGAGCTCCACACCATTTTTTTTTCAGAGGGGAATCTGACTCGAGTATAAGCCGAGGGGGTTTTTTTCAGCACAAAAAATGTGCTGAAAAACTCGGCTTATACTCGAGTATATACGGTAAATTAATTCAGTTAAGTGTGGATATGGGGTGGAGGAGTATTCACTCTCAGATTTCTTAGTAAACAATTGTTCTGAGTTTCCTTGTGACACAAGCACACTCACACACAGCACCCTTGCCTACAACATCCCAAACTACTTTTCTCTCCCTAATTGTTATTTTCATTTGATTCCCTTTTTGATCCTAAGGAATTTGCTTACTATTACCTGCCAGAGAATAGGTCCTTGTGCAAATTCCTCCTGGCAGCAGTATGCAAACTCCTATTATGCTAAAGAAGAGGCAGATTCCAATAGTAATATATGTCGTTTGTGTAAATGTGCATATTGACTTTCAGAAGCATCCATAGAGCTCTGCGCTAATTATTTGGGCAGCTATTTTCTTTGGATTCAAGAATTGGATCTCTTCAGTTGTTTTCCAGAAGCATCCTCTCCTCAGATCCCTCTCCCTCTCCCTCTCTCTCTCTCTCTTTCCTTGCTGTTCCCACCTTTGGGGAGGGGGGCGAAACTTAACTAGTACTCACTCACTTAACTAGTGCAGAGAGGACATTATTGCTGTAAATGCAGGTGGGCGCTGATCTGCATCTGATACAGCGTCAAAACTAAAAGCTCCCCAATGAGCTGTGCTTGAATCTCCAGTAGAGAAATAGCTCAGCAATTATTCTTTCTAACGGGACTCATACATTTTCCTATTGAACAAAGGTAAATGGAAAAGGAAAATCAGAAACAGGTGATACTTCAAGTCCTTGGCAAAATCAGGAGGAAAGAAAATCATTGCTCACCAATTCATTCCATGTATGCACATGTGTATGCATGCATGCATGTGTGTGTTCATGCATGTACTTCTTATTCATATATACAGGTAAGCTTCGAATTAACAATTATAATAGAGCCCACCAATTTGATTGAATCTCGTGACAGTTGTAAATTGAGTCACCCACCATTTTTTGCAATTGTCAAAAAAACCCACTGTGGTTGTTAAGCAAACTAGTGGTTTGCCATGGGCCCGGTTTTGCCAAAAAAAACCCTGAAGTAAATGCCAGGTTTTGGTGAAACTATTATAAAACACAGTCTTGTGACCGCAGCATGTTGCAAAGAACCCTAAATGTGGCCTGTGGCTGATCATCCAAAGTTCAGCCACATGACTGCGGGAGGTCCTGATCATCTTTGGAAGTTCGAATCCAGGTTGTAGGTATCCATTAGGAGTTCTGGGGCAACTTTGAAAGTTGTAAGTTGAATGTACATACATTCAATTTACAGGTTGCCCAACTCTTGACAGCAACTCTGCATGCTGTCACGTTATGGTATTAAAAAATTGTCCCCCCCAAAAAAATCATCAAAACTATCTCTTATAGCTGCTTTGCGAGCTAAATTAGATTAATAATTGGAAGTTCTGTAATTTGGATTTTCTGAGAAATCATTTGTAGCTTGTTGTTGACTGGAAGCCATTTCCAATGAGGCAATTTAAGACATTCTTGGATTCATCATTCAGGGGGTGTGAGAGCTGGTTAAAAAAAAAAGTCTGAAAAAATCTGAAGTGAATAAGGTGTGCAAAGCGCATGTGCGCAAAGCGCACATCACAAGTGCGAAGCGCGAAGTCCCTTAGGCCGGGGTCCAGGGCCCGCCTAGGGCCCTGGAAGCTCTGGGGTTCTAGATGCTCTCTGGTGCAACTTAGGCTTATTTTGGAGACTATTTCCATCAATTTCAACTGCTGTTTTTGAGAATAAACACTTTACTTTTTCCATACCCAACCTGAGGCTTGAATCTTTGCATCTGGGACAACCACTGTAAAAAACACTTCTAAATAATCTGCTGCCTGGCAACTGGCATTTGCTGGTAACAGGTTGAAAAAAACACCAGGCAACTCTCAACTTTGCAGTGAAATCCAATTCTATACAGTCATGTATAACAGTTCAAAAAGTGTTTGTGAATTCAAATCTGCAAATTCAATTGTCCATGTATAAAACTTCTGAAACAGGCAAAAAATAAAATAGATTAAAAAATAAAGATATTCAATGAGTCCATTCTATCAAATTCAAAATAGCCAAACAATCATGCAGAAATGTAGGCTCCAAACATCCATGATGATTACAAATAAAAGCCAGGATATATTTTTTAATCTGAATCAGAATTTTTTTAAAAAATGTTTGTTTTACTTTTATGTTAAGTGCTGTCTGGGGCAAACTATTTGTATAGGGCCCCATTTTCTCTCTCTCCTTTCTTTCTTTCTTTAAATTGGGGCTGAGAGAAGGGAAGGGAAGAAAAGATCATTGACAGGGAGAAAGACAGGGAGAAACACCTGGAAGTGTGAGCCCTCGAGTTTCCTTAGGGAAGACCAGACAACAAGGGGAGAGGAGAGGAGGAGGAGGAAGAGGAGAGTTAAAAAAAAAAAAGAGTGGGAAGCCAACTCACGCGTGCCATCAAAGCCAGGGGGAAGTGGGGCTTTCTCCGCCTGCTGCCGCCAGAGGAGTGCGGGGGGGGGAGTGCGGGGAAAGGGGGTTCGTGCCGAGGCTCCGCAAGCGATTACCAGATTTGCAGCTCCGTTTGTTGGTGAAGCTGGAAGCACGCAACGCAGGAGCTTGCGGGGGGCCCGGGCGCCCGTTAATGGGGAAGGAGAGGCCGCTTGGGGTCGCCAGGCTCAGGCAGCCTCCCCTCCCCAGCAGCGAAGAGCTGCTTCGGGGGCTCCCGCCACGGCGCAGCCAGGCACTTTGTCTCACTGCCCCCGGAGCAGCTCTTCGCTGCTGGGCTAGGGGGTGGGGGAGGCTGCCTGAGCCTGGCGGTTTCTTTGCGAAGCTGGAAGCGCGTAACACAGGAGCTCGCGGGGGCCCCGGGCGCCCGTTAATGGGGAAGAAGAGGCCGCTTGGGGTCGCCTGTGTGTACCTCAGTGGGTAGACAGCCGCGGCGGCGATGCTGCCATGGAGGCGCGATCAGTTGCAGCCACGCCAGCGCAGGCCAGGCATGGTGCCGTAGCGGCTGACTCGAGTATAAGCCAAGGGCGTTTTTTTCAGCACAAAAAATGGGCTGAAAAACTCGGCTTATACTCGAGTATATATGGTATGCCTGAGAACTGAAGTGTTCCGCTTTTCTGAAGAACGAATTTCCGACTCTCGGATCTTGATCCGATGGGGGAAAAAAAACACGGAAAATGTAGATTGGTGTTTGAGGGAAAAAATCGGAATTCCGCATAAAATCGGACATTTCACAGCCCTATCATTCCTGCTTGATGAGCTGGCAGCAGCTATGGCCAAGAAAGGCCTTTGCACATCTTCACCTGGTGTGCCATTTGTGGCTTTTTCCTGGGCACAATTACCCTCCCTGGCATTTGTAGGCTAAGAGGCAGGAAGAGAATGGTGGGCCTACTTCAGAGATTGGAGAGAGGATGTAGCAGTGGTGTGGAAGTCCCCCAAAGTGAAAAGAAGTGCAATACAACAATACAAGAGCAAGACATTCTTCGGTATCACTGTCCCACATGGAGCCTCAAACCCTCAGAATATCCCAATAAGGATTGTATGAACTCTGGTCACAGATGCCAAGAAACTACGTGGAAGTAGCCATGGTGTCGTAGTGGTTAGAATGCAGTATTGCAGCCTAATTCTGCAAACTACCAAAAGTTTGATCCTGACTGGCTCAAGGTTGATTCAGCTTCCCATCTTTCCAAGGTCAGCAAAATGAGGACCCAGGTTATTGGGGGCAATATGCTGACTCTGTAACTGCTTAGAGAGGGATGTAAAGTACTGTGAAGCGGTATATAAATCCAAATGCTATTGCTATTGCTTGAGGGACCAGATGGGTTCACTAGGTTTTGTGGATTTCGATAATTAACAAAGCTGCCATGCCTATCTAATTTGATTACCAAACCCAATCCATTTGCTTATTCTCCTCTATCAAGCAAATATAGAACCTGTCAGATGAATTAGCAGGGTTTATTTTTACAGTATACACTTATTACAAAATGAAATCAATGGATTTAGTGGGGCTTACTCTCAGCTAGGAATTCAATTGCCACCTTACTCACAGCTTAAATGGGCTGACTTGCTAATGAAGAGTCAACAGCAGCTTGCTCTAACCTACTGCGGGATTTCATTTTATTTATTTATTTTTTTGCAACTCTGAAGTAGGACTGACAAGGTAGAGGGCGAACGATTTCATGACATGTGATAAATCTGAGGGGGTGACAGAAAACATGTAAAAGGTTCGAATTATCAGGGCTCATCGGAATGTTAGTTCAGTATATACAAGTTGAAGGATTAAATCCTGACCGAACTTCCAGCATGGAGAAGGTGTTGTGTGGGCTTAGCATGACACTCTGATTAAGATGCTGACAGAGTGCACAAAAACCCATTTGTTGGACATGTCAGATGGATGTGGCATCAGTCTTTGTCTCGGAGAGTTCAGTTTTCTTTCAATAGATCCGGGTGGATTTGCCGTGGGGAGAATAGGCAAAGAAAGCAGCAGATTTGCTTAATACAAACAACATACAACGCCCATAAGAATGAAAATCAGGGCAATTTCTACAGCATTAGTAACTGCAGGGAAACATGACTGAGTGTCCCTTTTCATCTCTTACTTTCCCCAAACAGCTTGTATTATACAGCTAATTCTCCTCCTACCTGGGTCTAAATTGTGAAGCCGACTTTACTTTCTGAAAAATAAAATGAGGGAAAATTGGAGCCAACAATGTGTTCTGATTATTCCTATGTTATAAAATATTCTCTCAGGGTGACAAACCATGTTTAACTCACTGGGGATAAATAGGGAGGAATTCCTTCTGATTTACATTCATTCATGTGAGACATTGTTAAATAGCAACCTTATTATCCAGCCAAAGTTAATGCAAGATTTTCACTGCATTTTTTCATAGCTGTAAGATTTATATATTTCCCAAAATCACGAGATTTCCCCTTTAATATTGTGGTCTCAATATGACACGTATACATGATATTTGCATATTTGTCTGTGACTTTTCATCAAAAATTTCTTTTTGTAAACCAGTTGCTCCTGAGGAAAATAGCAAATAATTTTACACAGGCTTACAACCACTTCAGAATTTTTCTTTCAAACTTCCCATAATTGGTGAGGAAGAGAAAATAAGAAACAAAGGGAAAAGAAATATTTAATCATATTCATGAAAAGCAACCTTGGTAGTACTAGCCGTAGGTAGCTAAAATGCTACCAGCATGAGAAGGAAACTATGGTGTTTTTTTTTAAACAAATTTTATTAATTTTACAAAAACAATGCACAAACTTTCAAGGCATAACAGCTTACAAATTCTTTTTTAAAGAAATAATAATAATTAAAGAAGAAAACCAATAGAACATACAAAATGATTCCAAATTATAATATCAATATCACTTGCAATTTAGATCCTTGTCTCTCCTGGTTGGTAAGGACCTCCAGAGAAAATATCTTTAGGCAGTAAATATTATATTGAGAGAAGAGATGGTTCTGCCATCTTTGAAAAAAGCAGTGGTCCATCCTCCCCTCTGTCATGTATGCAAATGGACTACTCGAAATCCCCGTGCCTTGATTGGCTAAGGCGCGGGGATTTCTGATTGGCCAGGCGAGCCGCGCCTGATTGGCCCGATTGAAGTCTCCCGCGATTGGTTAAAGCCAAGAGCGGGAGACTTGAATCGCTGCCATTGGCCGCGGCCGCCGAAGCAAAAGATATAAAAGCCGCAAGCTTTTTGTCTTTTGCGGTTCGGTTCCACCAGTGTTAATAAAGAGCTTGAATTGAAAGTCACTGACTACGAACCTTAATTGCGGATACGACACTGGCGATGAGGATGGGATCTCGCCATTGAACCGAACCCCGTATCCGTTAAGAACTAGCGACAGCGAAGATGGCGAAAATAGCACCGCCCGCTCCCTTCAACCCCGCCGCCGAGGACTGGGAATCGTACTCGGATCGATTCCGGATGTACCTGGAATGCGCCGGCATGAAGGACGCCCCGGGCCCGCTAAAACGCGCCGTCTTTCTCACACACTGCGGACCAGAGGTCTTCCAGATGGCCAAGGCATTGGCCAAACCAGCAGACGCAACCGCCATCGACTGGGACGTCCTCGAGCCCATACTGAGACGCCATTACGCCCCCGAGGTCCCCATCCTGATACGGCGAAACGAGTTTTACCGCAGAAACCAGAAGCCGAACGAAAAATTAAGCGACTTTGTCGCTGAATTACGGCGCCTGGGAGGACTCTGTGAGTTTGAAGGGCTTAATAGTCTCATCAGAGACCGCTTCGTGCTCGGGCTATGGGATCCGACACTCCAGAGCCGACTCATGGCCAAAGGCGACATCAGCCTAGCCGATGCCCTCACTGCGGCCGCAGCAGCAGAAGCCACCCGCACGTCAGCAGACACCATGCGAAGATCTGACGCGAAGGGCGGGAACAACAACAACCCCGCGAGGTCGGCCGACACCAGAAGCGAAGCGACCGCACACTACGGCGAATACCAATCAACCTCCAGCGCGTCAGATGACGAGGAGGACATACACCGTGTACAAATGGGACGAGGCGAACAGCGAAGTCAAAGAGGTCGCAGGTCGAGGACCAACTGCGCCGGTTGCGGCGGCGACCACCCCAGGTCAGAATGCCGATTCTTCGACGCTATCTGCAGGCATTGTGACCGACGAGGCCACATCGCCCGAGTTTGCCGCCAGAAAAAACCCCGCAGCCCGCCCAAACGGGAACAACTTGACAGGAAGAGAGAAAGCTCCCCGCCCAGAGCCAGAGAGCGCCAGCCAACGGGTCGATGGGACCAGAGACAACGATCGCAAAGAAGCAGTGACAGCCGACGTAAAGAGGAAACCCACCAGACGGTGACCATTGGCCACGCCATTTCCGACGGAGCTAGAAAGGTTCACGTAGAAGTTCACATAGAGGGTCGACCATGTAAGATGGAAGTGGACTCCGGTTCCTACCTTTCTATGATTGCTTGGCGCGAAATCAAGCAACTAGTGCCTACACTACAAAGAAGAAACGTACCTGCCCAAAAAATCATCATAAAAGACTATCAAGGTAATCGCGTTCCGGTAGTGGGCACCAAGAACTTTAACATAACCTACAAAGGCCACACAGAACAACTTCCACTCACAATAGTCGACCGCGACCGCCCTAGCCTGCTGGGGTTACAATGGTTTGCTCCGCTTAACATCGCGCTGACAGGTGTCAACCACGTATCCATTGAAGCTTGGGAACAGCGGCTAACCGAAGAATTCCAGGAGGTCTTCAATGGAGAATTGGGCAAGTACCAGGGGCCCCTTATTTCATTTGATTTAGACCCAAGGGTTCCCCCGAAGCGGCTTAAGCCTAGAAGGGTACCCTTTGCATTAAAGCCCAAAATCGACGAGCAGCTAGACAAGCTCGTCAGACAAGGGGTGTTACAACCGACAGATCACGCCAGATGGGAAACCCCTATAGTGACCCCAGTAAAACCAGACGGGTCCGTGAGAATCTGCGGGGACTATAAGGCCACCCTAAATGGCGCGTTGCAACAAAGCGCCTACCCAGTCCCGGTAGTGCAACATTTACTGCACTCACTGGGAGGGGGCAAAGTTTTTGCTAAGCTCGACCTCGCACAAGCCTATCAACAACTACCTGTGGACGAGGAAACGGCAGAGGCCCAAACAATAGTGACCCACCGGGGGGCTTTTAAATGTAACAGACTTCAATTTGGGGTCAGCGTGGCACCAGGCATCTTCCAGAGCCTGATGGAACGCTTGCTGCAAGGCATCAAGGGGGTGGTGCCCTACTTCGATGACGTATTAGTGGCGGCGCCAAATGAAGCTGAACTAGAAAACCGTTTAAGACAAGTCTTAACGAAATTTAAAGAAACAGGACTTAAAGTCAAACGCGAAAAATGCCAACTTTGTACAAAGCAAGTAGAGTTTCTGGGCTACCTCCTAGACCAGCAGGGCATCCACCCCACAACAAAAAAAGTAAAGGCCATCAAAGAAGCCCCCACCCCAAAGTCCAAATTAGAGCTGCAAGCATTCTTAGGTTTACTAAACTTCTATAATGTCTTCCTACCTCAAAAGGCTACGGCGGCGGAACCTTTACATAGACTCCTGGACAAGAAGGCAGCCTGGACTTGGGGGAGACGGGAACAAACAGCTTTTCAAAAGACCAAAGACCTCCTCACCTCTGATGCCGTCCTAATGCAATTCTGCGAAACCCTGCCTGTAGCTGTCACTTGCGACGCATCACCCTTCGGCGTCGGCGCTGTCCTCAGCCATACCCTCCCAGACCAGAGAGAAGCACCTATCGCATTTTTCTCGAGAACTCTGACTAAACCAGAGCGGAACTATAGCCAGCTGGACAAAGAAGCTTTGGCTATAGTGGCCGCCGTTAAGCGTTTCCACGAGTACCTTTATGGCCGCCCATTCAAAATAGTGACTGACCATAAACCGTTGCTGGGCATTCTCGCGGGAAACCGTCCCACACCAAACATCTTGTCACCCCGGATGACAAGATGGTCTGAATTCCTGGCAGCCTACAACTATGAACTGCTACACAAGCCAGGTAAGAAGATATCGCACGCGGACGCTTTAAGCCGTTCCCCCTTACCTGACTCTGACCCTGACCCTGCACCAACAACAAATACCCTGTCCATCGAGTGTTTACCCATTACCGCATCGGACATAGCGAGGGAAACGGTTAAGGACAAACACTTAGCGCCAATCTTACATTGGCTACAAAAAGGCTGGCCGGAAAAAGACGATAACGAGACTTTTAAACCTTTCCGCCAGCGCCAGACGGAACTTTCACTACTGAGAGGATGTATCCTTTGGGGAGACAGGGTGGTAATTCCGACTAAATTACAGAACAGGGTCCTAGAGATGTTGCACGAGGGTCATCCTGGCATCGTCAGGACCAAAGCCCTGGCCAGGAGTTACGCTTGGTGGCCTGGCATGGACAAACAAATTGAAACATGGGTCGCCAAATGCCACCGGTGCCAGGAGACCAGATCCAGCCCACCCACGGCACCTATCCGGGACTGGGAGACACCTCGGGGACCCTGGTCCAGAATACATTTAGACTTTGCCGGCCCCACAAATGGGCACACCTTTTTAATCACAGTTGACGCATACTCAAACTGGCTAGAGGTGGCCGACATGAAATCCACCACCACAGAGGCCGTCATTAAAGAACTGTGTAAGCTGTTTGCCACCCACGGCCTCCCAGACGTCGTTGTCTCGGACAACGGGCCACAGTTTACATCCATCGACTTTGAACGGTTCCTGGCAGAAAAAGGCATCCGCCACGCGTTAACGGCACCGGCGCATCCGGCGGCGAACGGTAGGGCGGAGCGGATGGTCCAGTTTACAAAAAAGACCCTCCGGAAAATGGACCACGGGGAGATCAACGACAAGATCAACAGGCTGCTCTTCATACAGCACATCACGCCAAACACAACCACCAACAAGAGCCCTGCAGAGCTCCTGATGGGCAGGAAGCTGCGATCCCCACTCGACCGCTTACACCCAACCTACAACCCGGAGCAGCCCCCAGACTCCAGCTCCAGGTATCGGACATTTGAACCAGGCGACCTAGTATACGCCAAAAACATGACGGGGGACCCCCTATGGATCCCAGCCGTCATAACTCAGATCACTGGTCCAAAGTCGTACCGGCTCCAAACCACCGACGGGCGAGCCTGGAAACGACATATCGACCAGCTCCGGTCACGAACATTGACTAACCTCAACCCCCAAGACACGAACCAAGGGGGGAGGGAACACCCGGTTAAACAACCGCAAGAACAAATAAAAATTAAAAACTCACCAGAACGCAGCCTTCGCGAGTCACAGCCGGAGAAGAACCGTCTGGCCAGCTCTACCGACCCGGAGAAGCCAAGCGGGAGCGGCGGAATCCGCGACTCAACCGACCCGGTAGGCCCAGGCGGGAGCCGCGGCGAAGGAACCGGCCCGATCATCCAGCCGGTTCGCTCAGAGGCAGGAGCAGCCAAAAAGATGACCGCCCCTACCGAGATACAACAAGAAAATGAATTGCGCAGGTCATCTAGGACTCGACGGAGCCCCGCCTACCTGCGTGACTACACCACGTGAGAAGACCATACCAAGAGGGGAGGGGTGTCATGTATGCAAATGGACTACTCGAAATCCCCGTGCCTTGATTGGCTAAGGCGCGGGGATTTCTGATTGGCCAGGCGAGCCGCGCCTGATTGGCCCGATTGAAGTCTCCCGCGATTGGTTAAAGCCAAGAGCGGGAGACTTGAATCGCTGCCATTGGCCGCGGCCGCCGAAGCAAAAGATATAAAAGCCGCAAGCTTTTTGTCTTTTGCGGTTCGGTTCCACCAGTGTTAATAAAGAGCTTGAATTGAAAGTCACTGACTACGAGCCTTAATTGCGGATACGACACCCTCAATAAGCCATCAGTGGATCCAATAGAGTTGAACATTTTTTCCTGTCTCCAGAGAGGTTTTCTGAGAAGATGGTTGGCTCCAGGAATGGGATTCAACCGATGTTACTACCAGTTCTGTACTTATGTGCGCGTGTAATACACTGAAAGCTGTGCCTCCCGGACAGCTGATAAGCGCTGCGCGTGGGTGCGCAGTGTTTGAAAAACGCCTTTTTAACTGCTTTTTCAATCTCAGCTGTGCCACACAAAGCAGCTGAGGTTGAAAAAGCAGGAAATAAAGGATAGCCAAGAGCCGGGTGGGCAGGTGGGCCAAACAGCAGCAGACACTGAACTGGTTCTGTGTCTGCTGCTCTTCAGAGCTACTGGTTCTACAGAGCCGGGCAGACCTGGTAGCATCCCACCCCTGGTTGGCTCATAGAAACAAAGGGTCTTGGAGGAAATGGATTATCTAGATCAGGGATCTTCAAACTCGGCAAGTTTAAAGCTTGTGAACTTCAACTCCCAGAATTCCTTAGGCAGCCATGCTGACTGTGGAATTCTGGGAGTTGAAGTCCATAAGCCTTAAAGTCACCAAGCTTGGAGACCCTTGATCTAAATCCCTACCAGATCTCTCAATGGCCTTCAATACTACGGACAATCTTCTGGACTGGCTCAGGATATTGTGGGGCATTATAGTGTTTCTCCTCCTTTCTATGAGTCTGATTCCATTTGAGGGACAGGGAGCAATCTAACCTTAAGTCTCTGCTTTTTGGTGTACCTCTCCCCATTTTTGTTTAACATCTATATGAAGCCATTGGGGATGTCATTTAGCACAAAAGAATGCAGTATTATCACCATGCTGATGATGTTCAGTTGTACTATATATCTTTGCCCTGGCTGACCAAGTAATTATTGAGGTTGTGGGGATCAGGATAAATAAGCTTCAATTCAATCCCAGCAAAATTGAGTAGTTTTGGATTACAGGTCCACTTAATCCTAGGATTGGAGAATTTCCATCTTTCTAGGACAGAATTCAAGTATTTTCTTAGGTTCCCAACATTTTCTTGTAAACCAATTGGACCACAGGTGGTATTATTCAGCAGGTTCTGACCAGTACTGGAGAACCAGTAGCAGAAATTTTGAGTAGTTCCGAGAACTGGCAAATCCCACCTCTGACTGGAAATTTCACAGTGTCCTTCCCCTGCCACGCCCACCAAGCCATGCCCACAAAACCAGTCACAAAAAAAAAAAAAAAAAAAAGAATCCCACCACTGAATTGGGCCCATTCCTGAGCCAGTCATCAGTATTTTGTTTTTTACAAAATGGAAAGAATGACTACATGAACAACACTTGCATGGAATCAGCAATTATTTTTTAAAAATAAAAAAGAAGAAAGGGAAGTGATGGGGAGACCCAGGAAAGAGGAGAGAATACAGGGATCTTTACTGGGTTGTAGATAGAAATAAAAATATACAGTAGTAATTTGGGACAAGGAGACTGTCTGAGAAAAAAAAAAAAGATCAGGAAATGCATAGAATATGTATGAGGAAGTATATTTGGACCACAGGGGTTTCTTTCTCCCAAAGTTGATAGACTTGGAAGAGGTCCAATCAATGGTTTGCTGGGAGTTGGTTTCATCCATAGAATTTGGATAGGGTGGATTAATCCTCACGAATGATGAAAGAGCAAGATACCCCAGCTCTTCAGGTAAATGTGGGCCTTGTGGGGTTCACACAAAAGGACTGGGTTTTCTGTTTCCCAGAAATACAGGAAGTCCTTGACCTAGGACTACAATTGAGCCCAGAGTTTATGTTGCTAAGTGAGAAATTTGTTAAGTGAGTTTTACGACTTTTCTTGCCACATTTGTTACGTGAATCATTGCAGTAGTTAAATCAATAACCTGCTTGTTAAGCAGTGGTGGGATTCAAATTTTTTTACTACTGGTTCTGTGGGCATGGCTTGGGTTGGTGGGCGTGAGTTGGTGGGCGTGGCAGGGGAAGGATACTTCAAAATCCCCATTCTTTCCCCACCCCACTAACCTGCTTTCCAGCTCTGTTCTCCTGTGCAGGGCAACAAAAGAAGACCCAGACGATCAGCTGAGATTCGGGAGGCAACGAATAGATGGGGGCGGGGGCAGTCAAAGGTGGTATTTGCCAGTTCTCCGAACTACTCAAAATTTCCGCTACCGGTTCTCCAGAGCTGATCAGAACCATAACGTGACAGCATGCAGAGTTGCTGTCAAGAGTTGGCCACAAATGGCACACCAGGTGAAGATGTGCAAAGGCCTTTCTTGGCCATAGCTGCTGCCAGCTCATCAAGCAGGAATGATGAATCCAAGAATGTCTTAAATTGCCTCATTGGAAATGGCTTCCAGTCAACAACAAGCTACAAATAATTTCTCAGAAAATCCAAATTACAGAACTTCCAATTATTAATCTAATTTAGCTCGCCAAGCAGCTATAGGAGATAGTTTTGATGATTTTTTTTTTTGGACAATTTTTTAATACCATAACGTGACAGCATGCAGAATTGCTGTCAAGAGTTGGGCAACCTGTAAATTGAATGTATGTACATTCAACTTACAACTTTCAAAGTTGCCCCAGAACTCCTAATGGATACCTACAACCTGGATTCGAACTTCCAAAGATGATCAGGACCTCCCGCAGTCCTGTGGCTGAACTTTGGATGATCAGCCACAGGCCACATTTAGGGTTCTTTGCAACATGCTGCGGTCACAAGACTGTGTTTTATAATAGTTTCACCAAAACCTGGCATTTACTTCAGGTTTTTTTTTGGCAAAACCGGGCCCATGGCAAACCACTAGTTTGCTTAACAACCACAGTGGGTTTTTTTGACAATTGCAAAAAATGGTGGGTGACTCAATTTACAACTGTCACGAGATTCAATCAAATTGGTGGGCTCTATTATAATTGTTAATTCGAAGCTTACCTGTATATATGAATAAGAAGTACATGCATGAACACACACATGCATGCATGCATACACATGTGCATACATGGAATGAATTGGTGAGCAATGATTTTCTTTCCTCCTGATTTTGCCAAGGACTTGAAGTATCACCTGTTTCTGATTTTCCTTTTCCATTTACCTTTGTTCAATAGGAAAATGTATGAGTCCCGTTAGAAAGAATAACAGGGCTGCCAACCTTGAGTGATAGTTCGGAGTGAGACACTGCGAGGGAGCGAAGCAACCGAGGGGGGGGGGGATGGTGTGGAAGGGGGGTGTCCCCCCTTCCACGGTAGGGAGCTTTGACAATTTTACATTTTAAATGGTGCAATCTGATGCATACTTTAGTCATGATTTGGACATATACATACATACATACATGCAAGCAGCACCAATGTACTTGAACCGGATTTGTAAGATATTAATAATGCAGTTCACTGACCATGAATAATTGAAGTTCCTGACTTGTAACTGCAGTATTCTACCTCAACTGACTTTATTAGCTTAGTGATGTACTATAGACCACTATAGGATGAATTCAATGTGCAACAAAAAGACAAAAACCCGAAATAACTACAGAGATAATGCAAATACATTAATGGGTATTCTTCTTTCTGTATCAAATACCATACTACATGCCAATATCAAATGCTATAGTCTCAGTCTTTAATTATATACTAACTTGTTGACTGAAATAGGGGTTCATAATTTCAGACATGTATAAACTAAACATTTAATCAAATAATGAGTGCTTCATATAAATATACATATTGTTAACTGTAAAACTCATCTACTATATTCTGAAGCTTGAGCACAGTGAGGAAACAGTATATTATTTATTGGGTAAGTTTAGATTATGAACTTAATGGTCTTACTGCTCTTTGGATGGTAAATTGTGTTAAGATTAGAATATGTTCTAGTTGAGTCAGGGCTATCCCAATTTGGGGCTGAGAAGCCTACTGGCATCAAAAAAAGTCCTTATTGAGTCCTTATCTAAGGGTTTGAAAATATGATAATAATGTAGTACAGTCCTGTCGATCTGGTGCATGGAGACCTAGGATTTAAACTCAAAGGAGAAAGAGGAAAAAGTGATTCCTTCATCCACTGCCAGAGATGTAATCCTGTCAGTCCTCCAACCTTTCTATTAAGTATTTTGCAAAAAAGCTGCCCAGCCCCTTTATAGATCAGCCTGGCGCGCTTCTCGCCTTGCTGGTTTGGGAAGACTCTTTTGGATCAGCTAAAAGAGAGCATAAGGCGTGTAAAGGGGTGGTAATAATAATTATAATAATAATAAAATTTAAAATAATAATAATTTTATTCAGAGTTGTGTTGGATCTCTTTTTTTGGGGGGGGGGTTGTCCCATTCTTTCTTGGTGTTCTTTCTGTCCTTTTTGCTTTTTTAAATGGTTTTTCTCCCCTGGGTCAGAAATCCAGCCAGAGAAAATAAAGAAACATCACCAAAGATTTAAACACCAAAGGGTTAAATGGAAGCCACTCCGTTGGCTTTGCTTACCATTGTTATTACTGGCTGAGGCTGTAAAGAGGCTTTGCCAGCCCCCTCGTGTCCTTCTTTGGAAAGCCTAGGGCAGCTGGCTTGTCCCAGAGGATATTGCAGAGAGGGAGAGGGTGGGGCAAAGTGGCTGCGAGCGCCCCGGGCGGCGAAGAAGCCTCCTGCTCTTCGCTTTCCTGAAGCGATAATGATCGGCATCGTGACAGTTACGGGACGCCGGCAGAAGGATTAAGGCGGGAAAAGAGGCGCGGTGGGGTGGCTGGGCAGGGCGGGGTGGCTGGGCAGGGCGGGGCGGCGCTGGGAGCTCATCCTTCTCCTAAACTAAGGGGAATATTCGGAATATAATCAGAGAATGTAGGGATATTTTTGTACATTCCATGATTTTGGGGGTTTAGCGTGAGATTTTGTTTATCAGAGTGAGACAGTCAAAATTGATTGAATTGCGTGAGTCTCACGCTGATTGCGTGAGAGTTGGCAGCCCTGGAATAATTGCTGAGCTATTTCTCTACTGGAGATTCAAGCACAGCTCTTTGGGGAGCTTTTAGTTTTGACGCTGTATCAGATGCAGATCAGCTCCCACCTGCATTTACAGCAATAATGTCCTCTCTGCACTAGTTAAGTGAGTGAGTACTAGTTAAGTTTCGCCCCCCTCCCCAAAGGTGGGAACAGCAAGGAAAGAGAGAGAGAGAGAGAGGGAGAGGGAGAGGGAGAGGGGGAGGAGGAGGTGGTGGTGGCAGCTCGCGTTGTTTTCTGATAGTGAGATCATTTCCCAAATTAATTGATTCACTAACCCAAAAGAAGAAGATGTTGATGACAGTGGGAGGCAGGAGTCACTCTCTCCCTTGCAAGAAAAAAGCAAGAGCCGTTCTTATGATCTCTCCCTCTCTCTCTCTCTCCCCGTAATACAGTCAAGCCCTTTCCAGCAGGCGCGCGCGATCCGCTCCCGCCGCTTTGCACCTTGCAAATGCAAAACCCCAATTTACAGGTTGCCCAACTCTTGACAGCAACTCTGCATGCTGTCACGTTATGGTTCTGATCAGCTCTGGAGAACCGGTAGCGGAAATTTTGAGTAGTTCGGAGAACTGGCAAATACCACCTCTGACTGCCCCCGCCCCCATCTATTCGTTGCCTCCCGAATCTCAGCTGATCATCTGGGTCTTCTTTTGTTGCCCTGCACAGGAGAACAGAGCTGGAAAGCAGGTTAGTGGGGTGGGGAAAGAATGGGGATTTTGAAGTATCCTTCCCCTGCCACGCCCACCAACCCAAGCCATGTCCACAGAACCAGTAGTAAAAAAATTTGAATCCCACCACTGCTTAACAAGCAGGTTACTGATTTAACTACTGCAATGATTCACATAACAAATGTGGCAAGAAAAGTCGTAAAACTCACTTAACAAATTTCTCACTTAGCAACATAAATTCTGGGCTCAATTGTAGTCCTAGGTCAAGGACTTCCTGTATTTCTGGGAAACAGAAAACCCAGTCCTTTTGTGTGAACCCCACAAGGCCCACATTTACCTGAAGAGCTGGGGTATCTTGCTCTTTCATCATTCGTGAGGATTAATCCACCCTATCCAAATTCTATGGATGAAACCAACTCCCAGCAAACCATTGATTGGACCTCTTCCAAGTCTATCAACTTTGGGAGAAAGAAACCCCTGTGGTCCAAATATACTTCCTCATACATATTCTATGCATTTCCTGATCTTTTTTTTTTTTCTCAGACAGTCTCCTTGTCCCAAATTACTACTGTATATTTTTATTTCTATCTACAACCCAGTAAAGATCCCTGTATTCTCTCCTCTTTCCTGGGTCTCCCCATCACTTCCCTTTCTTCTTTTTTATTTTTAAAAAATAATTGCTGATTCCATGCAAGTGTTGTTCATGTAGTCATTCTTTCCATTTTGTAAAAAACAAAATACTGATGACTGGCTCAGGAATGGGCCCAATTCAGTGGTGGGATTCTTTTTTTTTTTTTTTTTTTTGTGACTGGTTTTGTGGGCATGGCTTGGTGGGCGTGGCAGGGGAAGGACACTGTGAAATTTCCAGTCAGAGGTGGGATTTGCCAGTTCTCGGAACTACTCAAAATTTCTGCTACCGGTTCTCCAGTACTAGTCAGAACCTGCTGAATAATACCACCTGTGGTCCAATTGGTTTACAAGAAAATGTTGGGAACCTAAGAAAATACTTGAATTCTGTCCTAGAAAGATGGAAATTCTCCAATCCTAGGATTAAGTGGACCTGTAATCCAAAACTACTCAATTTTGCTGGGATTGAATTGAAGCTTATTTATCCTGATCCCCACAACCTCAATAATTACTTGGTCAGCCAGGGCAAAGATATATAGTACAACTGAACATCATCAGCATGGTGATAATACTGCATTCTTTTGTGCTAAATGACATCCCCAATGGCTTCATATAGATGTTAAACAAAAATGGGGAGAGGTACACCAAAAAGCAGAGACTTAAGGTTAGATTGCTCCCTGTCCCTCAAATGGAATCAGACTCATAGAAAGGAGGAGAAACACTATAATGCCCCACAATATCCTGAGCCAGTCCAGAAGATTGTCCGTAGTATTGAAGGCCATTGAGAGATCTGGTAGGGATTTAGATCAAGGGTCTCCAAGCTTGGTGACTTTAAGGCTTATGGACTTCAACTCCCAGAATTCCACAGTCAGCATGGCTGCCTAAGGAATTCTGGGAGTTGAAGTTCACAAGCTTTAAACTTGCCGAGTTTGAAGATCCCTGATCTAGATAATCCATTTCCTCCAAGACCCTTTGTTTCTATGAGCCAACCAGGGGTGGGATGCTACCAGGTCTGCCCGGCTCTGTAGAACCAGTAGCTCTGAAGAGCAGCAGACACAGAACCAGTTCAGTGTCTGCTGCTGTTTGGACCACCTGCCCACCCGGGCTCTTGGCTATCCTTTATTTCCTGCTTTTTCAACCTCAGCTGCTTTGTGTGGCACAGCTGAGATTGAAAAAGCAGTTAAAAAGGCGTTTTTCAAACACTGCGCACCCACGCGCAGCGCTTATCAGCTGTCCGGGAGGCACAGCTTTCAGTGTATTACACGCGCACATAAGTACAGAACTGGTAGTAACATCGGTTGAATCCCATTCCTGGAGCCAACCATCTTCTCAGAAAACCTCTCTGGAGACAGGAAAAAATGTTCAACTCTATTGGATCCACTGATGGCTTATTGAGGGGAGGATGGACCACTGCTTTTTTCAAAGATGGCAGAACCATCTCTTCTCTCAATATAATATTTACTGCCTAAAGATATTTTCTCTGGAGGTCCTTACCAACCAGGAGAGACAAGGATCTAAATTGCAAGTGATATTGATATTATAATTTGGAATCATTTTGTATGTTCTATTGGTTTTCTTCTTTAATTATTATTATTTCTTTAAAAAAGAATTTGTAAGCTGTTATGCCTTGAAAGTTTGTGCATTGTTTTTGTAAAATTAATAAAATTTGTTTAAAAAAACACACCATAGTTTCCTTCTCATGCTGGTAGCATTTTAGCTACCTACAGCTAGTACTACCAAGGTTGCTTTTCATGAATATGATTAAATATTTCTTTTCCCTTTGTTTCTTATTTTCTCTTCCTCACCAATTATGGGAAGTTTGAAAGAAAAATTCTGAAGTGGTTGTAAGCCTGTGTAAAATTATTTGCTATTTTCCTCAGGAGCAACTGGTTTACAAAAAGAAATTTTTGATGAAAAGTCACAGACAAATATGCAAATATCATGTATACGTGTCATATTGAGACCACAATATTAAAGGGGAAATCTCGTGATTAGTTAAAAATTTTTGGGAAATATATAAATCTTACAGCTATGAAAAAATGCAGTGAAAATCTTGCATTAACTTTGGCTGGATAATAAGGTTGATATTTAACAATGTCTCACATGAATGAATGTAAATCAGAAGGAATTCCTCCCTATTTATCCCCAATGAGTTAAACATGGTTTGTCACCCTGAGAGAATATTTTATAACATAGGAATAATCAGAACACATTGTTGGCTCCAATTTTCCCTCATTTTATTTTTCAGAAAGTAAAGTCGGCTTCACAATTTAGACCCAGGTAGGAGGAGAATTAGCTGTATAATACAAGCTGTTTGGGGAAAGTAAGAGATGAAAAGGGACACTCAGTCATGTTTCCCTGCAGTTACTAATGCTGTAGAAATTGCCCTGATTTTCATTTTTATGGGCGTTGTATGTTGTTTGTATTAAGCAAATCTGCTGCTTTCTTTGCCTATTCTCCCCACGGCAAATCCACCCGGATCTATTGAAAGAAAACTGAACTCTCCTAGACAAAGACTGATGCCACATCCATCTGACATGTCCAACAAATGGGTTTTTGTGCACTCTGTCAGCATCTTAATCAGAGTGTCATGCTAAGCCCACACAACACCTTCTCCATGCTGGAAGCTTGGTCAGGATTTAATCCTTCAACTTGTATATACTGAACTAACATTCCGATGAGCCCTGATAATTCGAACCTTTTACATGTTTTCTGTCACCCCCTCAGATTTATCACATGTCATGAAATCGTTCGCCCTCTACCTTGTCAGTCCTACTTCAGAGTTGCAAAAAAATAAATAAATAAAATGAAATCCCGCAGTAGGTTAGAGCAAGCTGCTGTTGACTCTTCATTAGCAAGTCAGCCCATTTAAGCTGTGAGTAAGGGGGCAATTGAATTCCTAGCTGAGAGTAAGCCCCACTAAATCCATTGATTTCATTTTGTAATAAGTGTATACTGTAAAAATAAACCCTGCTAATTCATCTGACAGGTTCTACATTTGCTTGATAGAGGAGAATAAGCAAATGGATTGGGTTTGGTAATCAAATTAGATAGGCATGGCAGCTTTGTTAATTATCGAAATCCACAAAACCTAGTGAACCCATCTGGTCCCTCAAGCAATAGCAATAGCATTTGGATTTATATACCGCTTCACAGTACTTTACATCCCTCTCTAAGCAGTTACAGAGTCAGCATATTGCCCCCAATAACCTGGGTCCTCATTTTGCTGACCTTGGAAAGATGGGAAGCTGAATCAACCTTGAGCCAGTCAGGATCAAACTTTTGGTAGTTTGCAGAATTAGGCTGCAATACTGCATTCTAACCACTACGACACCATGGCTACTTCCACGTAGTTTCTTGGCATCTGTGACCAGAGTTCATACAATCCTTATTGGGATATTCTGAGGGTTTGAGGCTCCATGTGGGACAGTGATACCGAAGAATGTCTTGCTCTTGTATTGTTGTATTGCACTTCTTTTCACTTTGGGGGACTTCCACACCACTGCTATATCCTCTCTCCAATCTCTGAAGTAGGCCCACCATTCTCTTCCTGCCTCTTAGCCTACAAATGCCAGGGAGGGTAATTGTGCCCAGGAAAAAGCCACAAATGGCACACCAGGTGAAGATGTGCAAAGGCCTTTCTTGGCCATAGCTGCTGCCAGCTCATCAAGCAGGAATGATGAATCCAAGAATGTCTTAAATTGCCTCATTGGAAATGGCTTCCAGTCAACAACAAGCTACAAATGATTTCTCAGAAAATCCAAATTACAGAACTTCCAATTATTAATCTAATTTAGCTCGCCAAGCAGCTATAGGAGATAGTTTTGATGATTTTTTTTTTTGGACAATTTTTTAATACCATAACGTGACAGCATGCAGAGTTGCTGTCAAGAGTTGGGCAACCTGTAAATTGAATGTATGTACATTCAACTTACAACTTTCAAAGTTGCCCCAGAACTCCTAATGGATACCTACAACCTGGATTCGAACTTCCAAAGATGATCAGGACCTCCCGCAGTCCTGTGGCTGAACTTTGGATGATCAGCCACAGGCCACATTTAGGGTTCTTTGCAACATGCTGCGGTCACAAGACTGTGTTTTATAATAGTTTCACCAAAACCTGGCATTTACTTCAGGTTTTTTTTTGGCAAAACCGGGCCCATGGCAAACCACTAGTTTGCTTAACAACCACAGTGGGTTTTTTTGACAATTGCAAAAAATGGTGGGTGACTCAATTTACAACTGTCACGAGATTCAATCAAATTGGTGGGCTCTATTATAATTGTTAATTCGAAGCTTACCTGTATATATGAATAAGAAGTACATGCATGAACACACACATGCATGCATGCATACACATGTGCATACATGGAATGAATTGGTGAGCAATGATTTTCTTTCCTCCTGATTTTGCCAAGGACTTGAAGTATCACCTGTTTCTGATTTTCCTTTTCCATTTACCTTTGTTCAATAGGAAAATGTATGAGTCCCGTTAGAAAGAATAATTGCTGAGCTATTTCTCTACTGGAGATTCAAGCACAGCTCTTTGGGGAGCTTTTAGTTTTGACGCTGTATCAGATGCAGATCAGCGCCCACCTGCATTTACAGCAATAATGTCCTCTCTGCACTAGTTAAGTGAGTGAGTACTAGTTAAGTTTCGCCCCCCTCCCCAAAGGTGGGAACAGCAAGGAAAGAGAGAGAGAGAGAGGGAGAGGGAGAGGGAGAGGGATCTGAGGAGAGGATGCTTCTGGAAAACAACTGAAGAGATCCAATTCTTGAATCCAAAGAAAATAGCTGCCCAAATAATTAGCGCAGAGCTCTATGGATGCTTCTGAAAGTCAATATGCACATTTACACAAACGACATATATTACTATTGGAATCTGCCTCTTCTTTAGCATAATAGGAGTTTGCATACTGCTGCCAGGAGGAATTTGCACAAGGACCTATTCTCTGGCAGGTAATAGTAAGCAAATTCCTTAGGATCAAAAAGGGAATCAAATGAAAATAACAATTAGGGAGAGAAAAGTAGTTTGGGATGTTGTAGGCAAGGGTGCTGTGTGTGAGTGTGCTTGTGTCACAAGGAAACTCAGAACAATTGTCTACTAAGAAATCTGAGAGTGAATACTCCTCCACCCCATATCCACTCTTAACTGAATTAATTTACCGTATATACTCGAGTATAAGCCGAGTTTTTCAGCACATTTTTTGTGCTGAAAAAAACCCCCTCGGCTTATACTCGAGTCAGATTCCCCTCTGAAAAAAAAATGGTGTGGAGCTCCGAAGCTGGGCAGCCGCTTCCCTGCTTCCGTGTTTCCTTTGCAACTTTTAAGCATGGGGGTAATCGGAAGCAGAAAAGTTCTTGCTTGAGGATATATTGTTTTTTCTTTTTTTAACTGGTTTTTTTTTTTGGGGGGGGAAGACCCACCGCCATGTGAGAATGCTCAGACACGAAATCTATCCAACCGAAAATAAGTGTGTGTGTGTGTGGGGGGGATTTTAACAGAGGGAAGATGTAGGGAGAAGGCAAAAGCGACAGAAGATCCTTCGGGGAAACTGAGGGGGAGACTCACCCTTGGTCCAGATGAGCCCCCTTCCCCTTTCTCTAGGCTGAGAAAACAACGCGAGCCGAGGTCGCTCCACTCAGCTTCATTTCCTCAGCTCCAGCTGCTTTCAGTCCACTCGGGAGGAGGGGAAGGAGGAGGTGGTGGTGGCAGCTCGCGTTGTTTTCTGATAGTGAGATCATTTCCCAAATTAATTGATTCACTAACCTGTGCAGGGCAACAAAAGAAGACCCAGACGATCAGCTGAGATTCGGGAGGCAACGAATAGATGGGGGCGGGGGCAGTCAAAGGTGGTATTTGCCAGTTCTCCAAACTACTCAAAATTTCCACTACCGGTTCTCCAGAGCTGATCAGAACCATAACGTGACAGCATGCAGAGTTGCTGTCAAGAGTTGGGCAACCTGTAAATTGGGGTTTTGCATTTGCAAGGTGCAAAGCGGCGGGAGCGGATCGCGCGTGCGTGCTAGAAAGGGCTTTAGTGTATTACGGGGAGAAAGAGAGAGAGGGAAAGATCATAAGAACGGCTCTTGCTTTTTTCTTGCAAGGGAAGAGAGTGACTCCTGCCTCCCACTGTCATCAACATCTTCTTCTTTTGGGTTAATGAATCAATTAATTTGGGAAATGATCTCACTATCAGAAAACAACGCGAGCTGCCACCACCACCTCCTCCTCCCCCTCCTCCCGAGTGGACTGAAAGCAGCTGGAGCTGAGGAAATGAAGCTGAGTGGAGCGACCTCTGCTCGCGTTGCTTTCTCAGCCTAGAGCTCAGAAAACAACGCGAGCTGCCTCCCCCTCCTCCTCCCCCTCCTCCCGAGTGGACTGAAAGCAGCTGGAGCTGAGGAAATGAAGCTGAGTGGAGCGACCTTGGCTAGTGTTGCTTTCTCAGCCTAGAGCTCAGAAAACAACGCGAGCTGCCTCCCCCTCCTCCCCGTCCTCCCGAGTGGACTGAAAGCAGCTGGAGCTGAGGAAATGAAGCTGAGTGGAGCCGAAGCAACCTCGGCTGGTGTTGTTTTCTCAGCCTAGAGAAAGGGGAAGGGGGCTCATCTGGACCAAGGGTGAGTCTCCCCCTCAGTTTCCCCTGAAGGATCTTCTGTCGCTTTTGCCTTCTCCCTACATCTTCCCTCTGTTAAAATCCCCCCCACACACACACACACTTATTTTCGGTTGGATAGATTTCGTGTCTGAGCATTCTCACATGGCGGTGGGTCTTCCCCCCCCAAAAAAAAAAACCAGTTAAAAAAAGAAAAAACAATATATCCTCAAGCAAGAACTTTTCTGCTTCCGATTACCCCCATGCTTAAAAGTTGCAAAGGAAACACGGAAGCAGGGAAGCGGCTGCCCAGCTTCGGAGCTCCACACCATTTTTTTTTCAGAGGGGAATCTGACTCGAGTATAAGCCGAGGGGGTTTTTTTCAGCACAAAAAATGTGCTGAAAAACTCGGCTTATACTCGAGTATATACGGTAAATTAATTCAGTTAAGAGTGGATATGGGGTGGAGGAGTATTCACTCTCAGATTTCTTAGTAGACAATTGTTCTGAGTTTCCTTGTGACACAAGCACACTCACACACAGCACCCTTGCCTACAACATCCCAAACTACTTTTCTCTCCCTAATTGTTATTTTCATTTGATTCCCTTTTTGATCCTAAGGAATTTGCTTACTATTACCTGCCAGAGAATAGGTCCTTGTGCAAATTCCTCCTGGCAGCAGTATGCAAACTCCTATTATGCTAAAGAAGAGGCAGATTCCAATAGTAATATATGTCGTTTGTGTAAATGTGCATATTGACTTTCAGAAGCATCCATAGAGCTCTGCGCTAATTATTTGGGCAGCTATTTTCTTTGGATTCAAGAATTGGATCTCTTCAGTTGTTTTCCAGAAGCATCCTCTCCTCAGATCCCTCTCCCTCTCCCTCTCCCTCTCTCTCTCTCTCTTTCCTTGCTGTTCCCACCTTTGGGGAGGGGGGCGAAACTTAACTAGTACTCACTCACTTAACTAGTGCAGAGAGGACATTATTGCTGTAAATGCAGGTGGGCGCTGATCTGCATCTGATACAGCGTCAAAACTAAAAGCTCCCCAAAGAGCTGTGCTTGAATCTCCAGTAGAGAAATAGCTCAGCAATTATTCTTTCTAACGGGACTCATACATTTTCCTATTGAACAAAGGTAAATGGAAAAGGAAAATCAGAAACAGGTGATACTTCAAGTCCTTGGCAAAATCAGGAGGAAAGAAAATCATTGCTCACCAATTCATTCCATGTATGCACATGTGTATGCATGCATGCATGTGTGTGTTCATGCATGTACTTCTTATTCATATATACAGGTAAGCTTCGAATTAACAATTATAATAGAGCCCACCAATTTGATTGAATCTCGTGACAGTTGTAAATTGAGTCACCCACCATTTTTTGCAATTGTCAAAAAAACCCACTGTGGTTGTTAAGCAAACTAGTGGTTTGCCATGGGCCCGGTTTTGCCAAAAAAAAACCTGAAGTAAATGCCAGGTTTTGGTGAAACTATTATAAAACACAGTCTTGTGACCGCAGCATGTTGCAAAGAACCCTAAATGTGGCCTGTGGCTGATCATCCAAAGTTCAGCCACAGGACTGCGGGAGGTCCTGATCATCTTTGGAAGTTCGAATCCAGGTTGTAGGTATCCATTAGGAGTTCTGGGGCAACTTTGAAAGTTGTAAGTTGAATGTACATACATTCAATTTACAGGTTGCCCAACTCTTGACAGCAACTCTGCATGCTGTCACGTTATGGTATTAAAAAATTGTCCAAAAAAAAATATCATCAAAACTATCTCCTATAGCTGCTTGGCGAGCTAAATTAGATTAATAATTGGAAGTTCTGTAATTTGGATTTTCTGAGAAATCATTTGTAGCTTGTTGTTGACTGGAAGCCATTTCCAATGAGGCAATTTAAGACATTCTTGGATTCATCATTCCTGCTTGATGAGCTGGCAGCAGCTATGGCCAAGAAAGGCCTTTGCACATCTTCACCTGGTGTGCCATTTGTGGCTTTTTCCTGGGCACAATTACCCTCCCTGGCATTTGTAGGCTAAGAGGCAGGAAGAGAATGGTGGGCCTACTTCAGAGATTGGAGAGAGGATATAGCAGTGGTGTGGAAGTCCCCCAAAGTGAAAAGAAGTGCAATACAACAATACAAGAGCAAGACATTCTTCGGTATCACTGTCCCACATGGAGCCTCAAACCCTCAGAATATCCCAATAAGGATTGTATGAACTCTGGTCACAGATGCCAAGAAACTACGTGGAAGTAGCCATGGTGTCGTAGTGGTTAGAATGCAGTATTGCAGCCTAATTCTGCAAACTACCAAAAGTTTGATCCTGACTGGCTCAAGGTTGATTCAGCTTCCCATCTTTCCAAGGTCAGCAAAATGAGGACCCAGGTTATTGGGGGCAATATGCTGACTCTGTAACTGCTTAGAGAGGGATGTAAAGTACTGTGAAGCGGTATATAAATCCAAATGCTATTGCTATTGCTTGAGGGACCAGATGGGTTCACTAGGTTTTGTGGATTTCGATAATTAACAAAGCTGCCATGCCTATCTAATTTGATTACCAAACCCAATCCATTTGCTTATTCTCCTCTATCAAGCAAATGTAGAACCTGTCAGATGAATTAGCAGGGTTTATTTTTACAGTATACACTTATTACAAAATGAAATCAATGGATTTAGTGGGGCTTACTCTCAGCTAGGAATTCAATTGCCCCCTTACTCACAGCTTAAATGGGCTGACTTGCTAATGAAGAGTCAACAGCAGCTTGCTCTAACCTACTGCGGGATTTCATTTTATTTATTTATTTTTTTGCAACTCTGAAGTAGGACTGACAAGGTAGAGGGCGAACGATTTCATGACATGTGATAAATCTGAGGGGGTGACAGAAAACATGTAAAAGGTTCGAATTATCAGGGCTCATCGGAATGTTAGTTCAGTATATACAAGTTGAAGGATTAAATCCTGACCAAGCTTCCAGCATGGAGAAGGTGTTGTGTGGGCTTAGCATGACACTCTGATTAAGATGCTGACAGAGTGCACAAAAACCCATTTGTTGGACATGTCAGATGGATGTGGCATCAGTCTTTGTCTAGGAGAGTTCAGTTTTCTTTCAATAGATCCGGGTGGATTTGCCGTGGGGAGAATAGGCAAAGAAAGCAGCAGATTTGCTTAATACAAACAACATACAACGCCCATAAGAATGAAAATCAGGGCAATTTCTACAGCATTAGTAACTGCAGGGAAACATGACTGAGTGTCCCTTTTCATCTCTTACTTTCCCCAAACAGCTTGTACAGCTAATTCTCCTCCTACCTGGGTCTAAATTGTGAAGCCGACTTTACTTTCTGAAAAATAAAATGAGGGAAAATTGGAGCCAACAATGTGTTCTGATTATTCCTATGTTATAAAATATTCTCTCAGGGTGACAAACCATGTTTAACTCACTGGGGATAAATAGGGAGGAATTCCTTCTGATTAACATTCATTCATGTGAGACATTGTTAAATAGCAACCTTATTATCCAGCCAAAGATGATTTTACAGAACACAAACAAAACTAAAAGATCTTTTCTGAAGGTTGTCTGATCCCGGGTTGAAACTCTTCGCACAGACACAAATTCAAACATCATATTCACTTTATATATCCTTCCATATCTTATTATCATTTTCTTTTTTATATTATATAATGCAAGATTTTCACTGCATTTTTTCATAGCTGTAAGATTTATATATCTCCCAAAAATTTTTAACTAATCACGAGATTTCCCCTTTAATATTGTGGTATCAGTATGACAAGTATACATGATATTTGCATATTTGTCTGTGACTTTTCATCAAAAATTTCTTTTTGTAAACCAGTTGCTCCTGAGGAAAATAGCAAATAATTTTACACAGGCTTACAACCACTTCAGAATTTTTCTTTCAAACTTCCCATAATTGGTGAGGAAGAGAAAATAAGAAACAAAGGGAAAAGAAATATTTAATCATATTCATGAAAAGCAACCTTAGTAGTACTAGCCGTAGGTAGCTAAAATGCTACCAGCATGAGAAGGAAACTATGGTGTTTTTTTTTAAACAAATTTTATTAATTTTACAAAAACAATGCACAAACTTTCAAGGCATAACAGCTTACAAATTCTTTTTTAAAGAAATAATAATAATTAAAGAAGAAAACCAATAGAACATACAAAATGATTCCAAATTATAATATCAATATCACTTGCAATTTAGATCCTTGTCTCTCCTGGTTGGTAAGGACCTCCAGAGAAAATATCTTTAGGCAGTAAATATTATATTGAGAGAAGAGATGGTTCTGTCATCTTTGAAAAAAGCAGTGGTCCATCCTCCCCTCAATAAGCCATCAGTGGATCCAATAGAGTTGAACATTTTTTCCTGTCTCCAGAGAGGTTTTCTGAGAAGATGGTTGGCTCCAGGAATGGGATTCAACCGATGTTACTACCAGTTCTGTACTTATGTGCGCGTGTAATACACTGAAAGCTGTGCCTCCCGGACAGCTGATAAGCGCTGCGCATGGGTGCGCAGTGTTTGAAAAACGCCTTTTTAACTGCTTTTTCAATCTCAGCTGTGCCACACAAAGCAGCTGAGGTTGAAAAAGCAGGAAATAAAGGATAGCCAAGAGCCCGGGTGGGCAGGTGGTCCAAACAGCTGCAGACACTGAACTGGTTCTGTGTCTGCTGCTCTTCAGAGCTACTGGTTCTACAGAGCCGGGCAGACCTGGTAGCATCCCACCCCTGGTTGGCTCATAGAAACAAAGGGTCTTGGAGGAAATGGATTATCTAGATCAGGGATCTTCAAACTCGGCAAGTTTAAAGCTTGTGAACTTCAACTCCCAGAATTCCTTAGGCAGCCATGCTGACTGTGGAATTCTGGGAGTTGAAGTCCATAAGCCTTAAAGTCACCAAGCTTGATCTCTCAATGGCCTTCAATACTACGGACAATCTTCTGGACTGGCTCAGGATATTGTGGGGCATTATAGTGTTTCTCCTCTTTTCTATGAGACTGATTGAGGGACAGGGAGCAATCTAACCTTAAGTCTCTGCTTTTTGGTGTACCTCTCCCCATTTTTGTTTAACATCTATATGAAGCCATTGGGGATGTCATTTAGCACAAAAGAATGCAGTATTATCACCATGCTGATGATGTTCAGTTGTACTATATATCTTTGCCCCGGCTGACCAAGTAATTATTGAGGTTGTGGGGATCAGGATAAACAAGCTTCAATTCAATCCCAGCAAAATTGAGTAGTTTTGGATTACAGGTCCACTTAATCCTAGGATTGGAGAATTTCCATCTTTCTAGGACAGAATTCAAGTATTTTCTTAGGTTCCCAACATTTTCTTGTAAACCAATTGGACCACAGGTGGTATTATTCAGCAGGTTCTGACCAGTACTGGAGAACCGGTAGCAGAAATTTTGAGTAGTTCCGAGAACTGGCAAATCCCACCTCTGACTGGAAATTTCACAGTGTCCTTCCCCTGCCACGCCCACCAAGCCATGCCCACAAAACCAGTCACAAAAAAAAAAAAAAAAGAATCCCACCACTGAATTGGGCCCATTCCTGAGCCAGTCATCAGTATTTTGTTTTTTACAAAATGGAAAGAATGACTACATGAACAACACTTGCATGGAATCAGCAATTATTTTTTAAAAATAAAAAAGAAGAAAGGGAAGTGATGGGGAGACCCAGGAAAGAGGAGAGAATACAGGGATCTTTACTGGGTTGTAGATAGAAATAAAAATATACAGTAGTAATTTGGGACAAGGAGACTGTCTGAGAAAAAAAAAAAAAGATCAGGAAATGCATAGAATATGTATGAGGAAGTATATTTGGACCACAGGGGTTTCTTTCTCCCAAAGTTGATAGACTTGGAAGAGGTCCAATCAATGGTTTGCTGGGAGTTGGTTTCATCCATAGAATTTGGATAGGGTGGATTAATCCTCACGAATGATGAAAGAGCAAGATACCCCAGCTCTTCAGGTAAATGTGGGCCTTGTGGGGTTCACACAAAAGGACTGGGTTTTCTGTTTCCCAGAAATACAGGAAGTCCTTGACCTAGGACTACAATTGAGCCCAGAGTTTATGTTGCTAAGTGAGAAATTTGTTAAGTGAGTTTTACGACTTTTCTTGCCACATTTGTTACGTGAATCATTGCAGTAGTTAAATCAATAACCTGCTTGTTAAGCAATGGTGGGATTCAAATTTTTTTACTACTAGTTCTGTGGACATGGCTTGGGTTGGTGGGCGTGAGTTGGTGGGCGTGGCAGGGGAAGGATACTTCAAAATCCCCATTCTTTCCCCACCCCACTAACCTGCTTTCCAGCTCTGTTCTCCTGTGCAGGGCAACAAAAGAAGACCCAGACGATCAGCTGAGATTCGGGAGGCAACGAATAGATGGGGGCGGGGGCAGTCAGAGGTGGTATTTGCCAGTTCTCCGAACTACTCAAAATTTCCGCTACCGGTTCTCCAGAGCTGATCAGAACCTGCTGAATACCACCTCTGCTTTTAACCATTATAAAGGCCACAACATTGCCTAATGTGGAATAAAGTGTGGGAGAGAGGGACTTAGCAGTGATCAAAGCCTATCAGTTTCCTCTCCTTTGTCTTTTCACCACCAAAAACATCATTGGTGACTTCTTTGCTCCTTCCTGTTGTATGTGAAGCAGCCTGACCAGCATATATTACACCATTGTCTTTTCAAACACACGGCTGAAGCCAGCTCTGCCCATCACATAGAAGGCTGAAATGGGTTTTTGTCTGACATCCAGTTTGTCTGGCATCTGACATTAGCATTGCTAAGTATCAAGTGGCTGAATGCTTACCAAGTTGGATATTGTGTGGCCACATCATTCATCCAGATTAGGGGAGGAAACGGGGCTGGGGGAAAGAGGAGAAAGCAAAGCAACTCTGTAGGCACAGAGGTGCCCTGCCCAAGAGCAGCAAGAGAATTAGAAAGGTTATGGCACCTTTGCTATAAGTGGGAGCATCTCCATTGTTTATTGTGCACAGCTGGCACAAAACATCGATTGCTCTAGCCAAAAATATGTAAATGATATGCAGTCGATGCTCAATTCCAACCAAACCTGCCCCTTTGAGAGACTTGACTTATTTCTCACCAGTGGGAGGGTTTTTTTTTTTTTGGAAAGTAGAAGTTTGTGTACACTCCTATGAGTTACAGTTTCATATCCACCAGTCCGATATCCAATATCTACACTGGTCATTGAGAGGCTTCTTAACAGGGTGCAGCAAAGCATGCCAAACAGATGTGTCGCAACATGTGGGAACAAGCAGGACACGCACTTCCCCAAGTGATTAAAGCAGCTGCATCTTTTGTGAGGTTCTAGGGCTGCTTCAGAAGCTGCTGTTGAGTATCTGTTTAGGTGGATTGATGCACAGTTACTTCATTTGACTGAAATGCATAGACGGCCAGACACAGTTTCTGAAACCGACCCAGGAGTTTTGCCAAAGATGTGGCTGTTTTAACTGAAGCGCACACATTGTAAAACACCTCTTCTCCCTCGAGCCGCTCGGAGCATCCAGAGAGTGGGAAGTGCTTCCGAGTCCTCTTCTTGCAGGCTGAGCTTTAGCTGAGGAAACGCTCCGCCCCCTCACGTGACTCCAAGTGGCGTTCCCCCAGTCTTTTGCTCAGTCTCGAAGAGTCAGGCTGTTGTTGGAAGGAGCTCCTTGGCTGATTTATACTACGTATTTTATTCTGGCTAATTTCCTCACCTTCAGGCCTGATATTTCCTTTCCTTCCTCCTGCGCAAAGGGTTGGGACTTAGCGGAAGTCTCCCCTCGCCCTAGGGGCCAAGTGGGCGGGTTCGCAGCGCTTCGCGCGACCCCCCCCCATAATTAGATCGCATCACTGCCTCCGCGCTGCCTTGTGGCGCACAACTTTCGCTGGATTCCCCCCACCCTAAACGCCGACCGGGAGGGCTAGTCGCTCCTTAAGAGCACCAGGCATGCTGAGCTAACCGGACAAGCCCTCCTTGCCGTCCCAAAGGCGCCCGACATAGCTCAGCTCGCGGCCCCCATCTTGGGGCCGCATCGTGGTCAGGCGCCATTGTTATTTCTGATCCTTGCTGCTGCGGTGGAAGTAAAAGTCCAAGACCCCCTGAGTCAAGAGTTAGTTGCTTTCAGCGTTCCTTCGGGCTCGCTTTCACTGTCTCTGTTGGCCTCCCGCAGCCTCTATCGGGGCGAGGTTGCAGCACCCCCCCCTCTGGCTTGTTGCTGGAGGCTTGCTGCCAGAGGCCTCTCTCCTTCTAGGCCTCAGGCGTTTATTTGGTAAATCCGGCCGATACTGTGGTACCTCTTTGGTTCCTTTCCTGCTGTTGTATAAAAAGAAAAAGAAAAGAAAAGAAATGAAAGAGAGAAAAATTTACAAACGAAATTATACGTTTTTATACGTATATACTTAGATAACCTTTACATGCAGATAGTATATAAATAATAAAATAAAATAAAATAAAATAAAATAAAATAAAATAAAATAAAATAAAATAAAATAAAATAAAATAAAATAAAATAAAATAAAATAAAATAAAATAAAAATAAAAATCAGAGGATTACACATCTGTACATATTTTATATATATATATATATATATATATATATTTATTCCTTACTACCGGTTACCACTGTACATATTAAATTCCAAAAGGGGGAGCGGGCCAGCTCAAACCTCACTCGGCCCCACTCAGGCCAATTCCAGGCGAGCCAACCGCCTTTTACTATTATTACTATTATTATTACCAGGACAAGGAACCTTATGTTATTATAATTATCAAAACAGCAGACGGCAATCTCTCTAAACGACCTTCCTTGAAGGCTAAGGCAAAGTCCCACTACTTGCGCAGGCAGGACAAGGAGCCTTCCAAGGCCTCCCAATGAGACACCTGAAGGCGCCATGAGGTGTTGGAAAAGGAGTTTGATAGGCGATCAAGGGAGTCCTGCTCGGGGCCTCCAGCCCTTCCTTCTCCCTATCTAGGCGCAGCCCACTTCAGGGTCACTTTACCCCGGGACCACCGACCAGACAGACCCCTGAAGCTACCTTTACACCTACGGCCGCTGGTCTGCGTCAGGAAGAACCCTCTACATCTGAGGTTTCAGCCCACATCAAGGCTTGGATGGAATCGACTATCCGCCAGGGCATTGCGGAAGGCCTGCAGCACATGTCCACATCAGGCTTCTCTCCATGGGCTCCCGACCACGACTCTTTATCCATCAGATCCCTTCCACAGCCGGATCCCCCGGTTGGTCAGGTACTCTCTAAGAGGGACAGCCCTCCTCCCATAGGGGTCCAGGAGGAGGAGGAGGAAGGGGACTTTGGTGACTTCAGGGAAGAGGTACAGGACTCCCGGATGGGATCCTCCCATGATAGTGAGCCCCTCTTAGAGGCGAACCTCATGGAGGGGGAGATGTCGGAGGACGAGGGGGCTTCTCCTGACCAACCTGTATTCGGGGGGCTGTTCAAGCCACACTTGTTCAAATCCCTCCTCTTTAAAGCCAAGAATGTCTCTGGTCTTCTTCCCCAGTCTCCCTCTGACTTCCCCCCCACCTCAGAGAGACCAGAGGACTCCATTTTCACACAACCAGTGGTGGAAGCTGAGGTCATCCCAACCGAAGCACCTTGCTTCCACGGGAACCCCCCCTCCCTACACCCTCTATCCAAGACAAGAGATTCTTTAATCTCAATTCGGCAATGTCTACTCTTCTAAACATCCCGGAGGTTGACGACCCCATTGTGGGCCTTACCTCCTCCTCTATCCCCAGTGAGGCCTTAGAGGCCTTGAAACCTGAGCAAAAGCGGATGGAACTGGCGTTGCACCGGGCCCATCTATCTGACGCTTGGGCCATTAAATCGGCTAGGGCCACTTCATTCTTCACAAGGTCCTCTATCCGCTGGCTCCGGCAGCTGAGAGAACGTCCCCGCGTCAATGTGAGGGCGCACCAAGACATAGCGAAACTGGTGGCCGCAGCTGAGTTTTCAGCTGATGCCACTTACCAATCGGTAAGGTTCTCTTCCAGAGCGATAACATCACATGTCACGGCTCGCCGCCTACTGCGGCTCAAGCACTGGCAGGCGGATGTAAAAATAAAGTCAAGCTGGCCACTGCTCCCGTCAGGGAGACAAACTGTTCGGCCTGGCCTTGGAACCCCTGCTGGTCGAGGGCCGCAGCAAGAGGAAGTACTGGCCCTCCCTTTTTCGGAGGCCAGAGACAAGAGGCCCTCAGCCCTTTCGGAGGGGCTTCCCCCACCCCTTCTACCAACTCCCCTTCCCGCCCAGATACCCGAGACCCCCTTCCTTCCGGTCTCAGGACCGCTCGGACTCAGGCGACAGAAACAAATGGGGCGGCAACCATAAGAGGCCTTTTAGGGGATCAGGGGGGAGGCCCTACCGCCGACCCAGATAGAATTTCTTCCTCCCTCCCCATCGACGGCCGCCTTAGACACTTCGCCGCTCAATGGGGCAATCCACTCCCATGCACGGGTTAGGGACACCGTCAGATTTGGTCTTGCCCTTGAGTTCCGGTCCGCCCCCCCCTGATTTCTTCATGACATCCCCCACCTCAAGAGATCCTGCCAAACGTGCACTAATGGATGCAACCATCCAACACCTGCTTGACATTCAGGCCATTCAACCCGTTCCACTGGTCCAGAGGCGACGAGGATTCTACTCCCACCTCTTTGTGGTGTCCAAGCATTCTGGGGGATGCAGAGCTATATTAGATTTAAAATGGCTAAACTGCCACCTTATCCAGCGCAAATTCAAAATGCATACCTTGCAATCGATTCTCTTGGGTACCAGGCGGAGTGACTGGTTATCCCCCATAGATCCCTCGGAGGCATACCTACACATTCCAATCTGGCCCTCTCACCACAAATTCCTTAGGTTCTGTTATCAATATGTGGCCCTCCCCTTTGGTCTGACCTCGGCTCCCAGGACCTTCACCAAGTCCTCGCGGCCCTGGAGGCTCACCTCAGGAGCGTTCCCGTCCATCGTCACTGCTATTTGGACGATATCCTTATTCTCTCCCCATCCAAGACCTAGGCAGTCAGGGACACCAGAGCCACCCTCTCCGCTCTCCTGGCACACGGGTTCCTCATTAATTGGCAAAAGAGTCAACTGGTCCCATCCACCCGAATCATCCACTTGGGAGCCATAATTGATTCGGTTACAGAAAAGGTCTTCCTCTCCTCAGAGAGGTTCCTCAGTATTCAAGCTCTGGTCAAACAGATTAGGCGATCAAGGAGGGTGGCATTACTTGACCTTTCTAAATTATTGGGTAAGATGGTTTCATGCATCTCAATTATTCCCTGGGCCCGTTTACACAGCAGATTCCTCCAGTGGTTCCTGCTCCCATCCCAAAGATCCGGAAGAAGCAACTCGAAGTCCAGAGTCAAGGTGCCTCTGAGGATCCTCACGTCCCTCCTCTGGTGGACCAACCCCGCCATCAACAGGGGCCACCTCTTCTCAGAACCTCAGCGGCTAACCCTCATCGTGGACGCCAGCCTATCAGGTTGGGGCGCTCACATCAACTCACTCTCGGCATAGGGCAAGTGGTCACCGATCGAGCTAAGATGCAGCCTCAACTGGCTGGAGCTTCACGCCGTATACCTGGCCCTGCTCAGATTCCTCCCCTTGGTACGCGGGCATCACGTCCTTATTCTCACGGAAGACACCACGGCTAAAGCCCATATCAACAGGCAAGTAGGCACCCAGTCTATTCAGTTGATGAGGGAGGCTGAGCGCCTCTGCCGTTGGGCAAAATCCAACCTCCTCGCACTAAAAGCCGAACACATCTCCGGAATCTCCAACATCCAGGTGGATTGGCTGAGCAGGGCCATGGTGGACCAAGAAGAATGGCGCCTCCATCCATCCCTATTCAAGGAGGCGTCCAGAATATTCGGCCTCCCGAGGGTGGATCTCTTCGCCTCCCTGTCCAACGCACAGCTTCCACGGTTTTTCTCCAGGTACCCGTCTCACGGGTCAGAGAACCACAACGCGCTAAGCTGCCCATGGCCCCCAGGGCTCCTATATGCCTTCCCTTCGCTGCCGCTAGTTCCCAGAGTCATAAACAAACTCATTCATGAGAAGGCAGACCTGCTCCTGGTGGCTCCCATTGGTCCAGGAGACCATGGTTCGCGGACCTCCGCAATCTTTCGGTAGCGTCCCCATGGAGGATTCCCCCCGGAAAGGATCTCCCTCTCTCAGGGGCCCCTTCTGCATCCGGAGCCCCAATGGCTCCACTTAGCTGTCTAGAGCTTGAATGGATCCGTTTGACAAGAGAAAAATTCTCCGGTCAAGTAATCGACACTATTTTGGCCGCTAGGCGACCCTCCACCACACGAATTTATGATGCCACTTGGAAGGGCTTTTCCAAGTGGTGTAGCAGGTTCCAAGTTGACCCCCTCTCTCCCTCTATTGCGCAGGTCTTGGAATTCCTTCAAGAAGGCCTACGTAAAGGGCTTTCCCCCAACACCCTGAGACGGCAGGTCGCTGCCCTCTCAACCGTTGTTTCTTCTGATAACTTCAGTTCTCTCTCTCATCACCCCCGGGTTAGAGTTTTCCTCAGGGGCGCCACCAACTTGTGCCCTCCGACTGTTCACAGGTTCCCCACATGAGACCTCAACAAAGTCCTCGTTTCGCTTACAAGGCACCCGTTTGAACCTCTGAGGGAGTCCTCCCTTCAATTTCTAACGTTTAAAGTAGTTTTCTAGTGGCCATTACTTCTGCTTGTAGAGTCTCGGAAATAGCAGCATTGTCAATCAGAAACGATTTATGCGTGTTCCATGCTGATCGGGTGGTCCTTCGCCCCAACCCCACCTTCTTACCCAGGATTAACTCACCCTTCCACAGGTCTCAGGAACTGGTCCTCCCAAACTTTTGCCCCAGACCCTCGAGGGATAGGGAAACCCTTTGGCACACCCTGGATGTTAGAAGGGCCCTGCGCATATACATTAAGCGCACACAACCCCTGAGAAGATCAGAATCCCTCTTCCTCTCCTTTCAGCCCAGGACATTGGGGTTCAAAGTCTCTCCCTCAACCATCAGTCGCTGGATTGGGGCGACTATTGCCAGGTGCTACCTATCACAATCTCTGCCCGCTCCTGGGGGAATAACTGCTCATTCCACCAGGAATGCAGCTACTTCGGCGGCTTGGGCCACGCAAGGCCCAATTGCTGACATTTGTCGGGCAGCCATTTGGGCCTCTCTGTCCCCATTCATCAGACATTACAAAATAGACTTATACGCCTCAGCAGAGGCCTCTTTTGGCCGACGAGTCCTACAGAGGGTCATCAGTGATCCGGAGGGGCTGCCGGCCCAGATGGAGTCCCACCCGTAGGACAGCCAAGCTTTGGTATGTCCCACTCTCTGGATGCTCCGAGCAGCTCAAGGGAGAATGGGCATTGGTTCTTACCTGATACGCTCCTTCTCAGTGAGCCACGAGGAGCATCCAGCTCCACCCTAACTCCTCCATCTGGTGGGTACTCTAGTTTCAGCCAAGGAGCCAATAGTTGATTAGAAGGATTTCTTAACCTTTCTTCTCATTATCGCAAAAAACTGGGGGAACGCCACTTGGAGTCATGTGAGGGGGCGGAGCGTTTTCTCAGCTAAAGCTCAGCCTGCAAGAAGAGGACTCGGAAGCACATCCCACTCTCTGGATGCTCCTCGCGGTTCGCCGAGAAGGGGCGTATCAGGTAAGAATCAACGCCCATTTTAAGGCTTTGAACTGCCCTACTTCTTCTTCTCCCCCACTCCTCTAAATCTATAATATTTTCAGATTAAAGACCAAATCAAAAGAGGTTTCACAAGCTTTGATTTACTGTACCTGAAAGTAAATTTCACAAAAGAGAGTGGCATTCATAACCAGTAAAGTGGCAAATATTATCCAATACAGGCTAGAAGGTTGTCCATTTATATCCCATACTATGGTATTGTTTAAAAGAAGGTGAATTTATATACCATCCATTCTCATGGTTTGTTGGAGTGATCCTAGCAGCCCTAGAATTCATATAAGTCCAGGACTGATTTTGGAGCATCGCAACAACCTATCAGGAATTGCCCTGACTACAATTTCCTTTGTGTTGCTTATCTGGCAAACAGTCAAATGAATGCATAAATCAACCAAAGAGCCATAGATCAGGTGCATCACTTGCATGCAGAAAATCCCAAGAACCAAAGCTAAACTGATCCTGAGATCCTGAAAAAATGTTTTCGTTCAGACTTGAATGTGTTCCCAACCACCTAACTGCTCTACGTTTCACCACATACATTCATAATGGCCCCATATGACTTATTATGTAAGGAATTCATGCTTTTAGTGAGCCAGAACTGGTTATGGATATAGTGAAGTGACATGCACCAATTTATGAGCTGCTAAAAGTTATGATTAGAAGCATAGTTATCTGGAAGTAATTATGATTGCATCTGGTTACAGCAATATTAAAAGGGGTACAATACAGTGGTGGGATTCAATTTTTTTTTTACTACCGGTTCTGTGGGTGTGGCTTGGTGGGTGTGGCAGGGAAAGGAGACTGTAATATCAGTCAGAGGTGGTATTTGCTGGTTCTCCAAACTACTCAAAATTTCCGCTACCGGTTCTCCAGAACTGAACATAACCTGCTGAATACCACCTCTAGTGCAGTAGCTGAGTGGTTAAGATGTTGGGTTTGTTGACCAGACATTTAACAATTTGATACCAAGCACTGTGTGGCATGGTGAGTTTTTGTTCTTGCCCCGGCTCCTGCCAACCTAGCAGTTCAAAAGCATGCAAACGTGAGTAGATAAATAGGTACTACTTTGGTAACAGCATTCTGTGTGCCTTGGCGTACAATCGTGTTGGCCACGTGATCACAGAAGCAACTTCAGACAATGTTGGCCCCCTCAGGCAGGAAATGGAGATGAGTACTGACTCCTAGAGTCAGACACAACCGGACAAGGAAAACATTTACCTTTTACAGCTATATTATGGTATTATGAATTCACAATTCTCTTTACTTCACGTTAGAAAAACATTACAACAATTGACCTCTTCTCAGCAGTCAGAAGAAATAATACAGGCTATTGCTGATCTTGAAAAGCTATTACCTGGTCTTCTGGGCTCTGTGAATCTTCACACTGTGCAAAATAGAACCAAAATAGAGTTGGTACCTCCACGAGACGCATGCCTTTGGGACATAGTTGTAGGGAAGAATAGTTTACAATGGCACAACAATCTTAACTGGCTCTTCATAACTTTCTCTCCTTTAGGTTTATCCAACTGGTACTCTCCAGATAGATGTAGTGGGCCACAACTATCAAAATGCCAAACTAGAGTGATGGTTGGGAATTTTGGAAACCTTGCCACCTCGACCCATTGGAAGAACAACAGATGATGGAATATGGGCCCTGTTTTGGGAGCATATGTTCTGGGTAGCTGTTCCTTTCTGTCAGGTTTTTCAATAATTTGGGGTGCTCTGCAGTGGAACGAAACAGAGCTAGATCTGTTTGTGCTTAAACAAATCCAATATATACAGAAACTTAGACTCTGTGCCTGTTTCATAACGTTGAATGTTATAACGGAACTTTATTTTGTCTTCTTGCTTATTATTGTTGGGAAGATTTGTAATTAGAAATTACAGATTTTGTAATTACAACGATGAATGAAATTGCCCTATTACAAAGACAATGACTGGAAAATTTAAGGAGGATTCAAGGTACATTTTGTAATTTTGTCATAGACCACTTCACTCAACCAACAACTTGAGGCCAAAACTGAGCATTTGCAGGAAAGCCCAAGTGGCCTACAAAGTTGAATCAACATTTAGAGAAATGTATTTTAGGATTAATTTGGCTTTATTTTCACCTGACTCTGAAATGCCAGAGTTTCAAGAATATCGATTTCATACTGCATATCGTAAAAAGCTATCACTCATGTCAGAATAAAGAGTAGAATCTATTCTGCTGAAAACTAATGCATACATAGAATCACTTCAGCACATATTTTAAAGAGCATTATGTAATACATTAAAAATAATGATTTTGAGACAAATTAAGCCATAACAGCCTCAAATCAGTTTGCCTACACAGTTAATATGTTGATTAATGTCCTGTTAGAACCAAGGCACTCATTTTTATCTCATTATTCAACTCAGTGTTTTCCCAAAGCTATTGAATAAAAATGTAATTATTGCTCTAAATTATGTTATTATTAACTTTCACATGGTGTTTCTTGATAAACAGCATCACAAATAGAAGAGCCCAGTGGCAGAGAGACAAGAATAAAAACCACATCAATAAACAGAGCCATTTAGAAATTATGTATTAGAAGAGGATTTGAGTAAATAACATGCAGGCAGAGTTTTTAAAAACAATGTATAATTGCAATATGGAATCAAATGGTTTGAAAACTGGGGGACAGAATCTTCCATTTTTCAACTGAGATATAATTTCTAAAAAAAAACTTAAATACACAAAGCTATTTCAGTTTGGGGTTGAATTCTGGCATAATTTTTTGTCGGGAAGGTTTGAAAGTGAAAAAATGGGTGCTGGACCAGGTATACAATAGATAGTTTTTCAATTAAAAACTATATTACCCAGGAACAAGTTGCATCTGTAACAAAGCAGCAACACCACAATGACAACATGCTTGCAATCATGCAAATGCTATCTTTATGTACTTGTGCAAGGACATCAGTTTACATCATCAGATATGTGCCATTGTTTGCCATTCCTTGCCCCTCTGCTGGACTTCCATGGAAAGAGAGAAAATATTGATGTGATGCATCTTGTCCTAGCCATGAAAAGGTTGTCCATTTGATAGCAATCCACATGAAGAAGGTCTTCAGCCTTGCTAGCTCTTCCAATATTTGAGGGACTGCCACAAGGATGTCAACCTATTTTCCAATGGATGGATACTAATTAAGGAGAGAACAAATGTAGAACTAAGGAGAAATTTCTGAACTAATCAGTGGGACAGCTTGTGGGAGCTCCATCAATGGCTTTTAAGAAGAGATTGGACAGCCACTTGTCTGGAAAGGTATAGGGTGTCCTGCTTGAGCAAGAAGTTGGACTAGAAGACCTCCAAAGTCCCTTCCAACTCTGTTATTCTGTTCCTTTCTGTTCTGCCAATCTCTCAAAGTAAAACTGAACTACATGGATCAATTATCTAATGTTGTAAAGGGAAATTTCTATGTTATAGGGACAGCATTTATGTGTAGGTCTAATCAGGGTTTTTCCCAGGGATGGGATTCAAAAATCCCAGCAAACGGTTTGCTGCCCTGTAGCTGGGTGGGCAGGGCCTACTGGAACGTCCTGTTTCCAGCTTCCGGTGGGCCTCCAGAGCCCAGGGAGGGCATTTTTCCCTTCCAAGGGTCCAGAGGCCTGCCCTTGACCTCTGGGAGGGCGAAAACAGCCTCCCCCGACCTCTGGAGGTCCTCCAGAAGCCGGAAATGGACCTGTTTCCAGAGTTCCAGAAGTCCTGTTTTTCCCCCTCCCAGAGCCTCTGCACGGATCCTGCACTTACCTCCATCAAAAATGGGCCATGTGGGGACTCCAAGGAGGGGAGGGGCAGGGCCAGCCGGTCAGTTGAAATAGCAGTTCAGAGAACAAGCTGTAACTTTAACATCCAGTTCTCTTGAACCGGTCCAAACCGGTAGACTCCCACCCCTGGTTTCCTTGGCAATTTTTGATTATGAGGACTTCTAGAAATCACCACAACACCCATGCTGGCTTGGACATTCTGGGACTTTGTAAGGTTGGGAAATAGTAGGCTCATCCAGTGTTTCTATGATTTATTGGGAAAGCCCTTTGTAATACTCTAAATATGTATTGTTAAAAATTATCTTCCCATAGGCCCTTCAAGTTAAACTCCCATTTTCATTTTTCTAATATCAAGAAGACTTAAAAAGCCTTTGTCTGTGACCTTTATCTAAAACAAACACAAGCCTGAAAAACTGTGATGGGATCTTGTCTCTGTGTTGGAGTCCTTAATGGAACTCTTCCTTTTTTTTTTTCTATCTTGTCAGAGATATTATCAAACAGACTCCTCAAAGATAACTGTATCAAAGACTCCACCTGAGTATTATTCAAACTAAGCAAGCTTTTTTCAGAATTATGATTTTGTCATTGTTATGCAAAATTTGTTTTCATGCATTCATTCCCACAAGAATGAAGCTTTCTGATAATGTTATCTAAGGGCAGTATGAGAGAGAAAGAGCCCCTGTATTGGGAACTTGCAGTTTCTTTGGTTTAGTAAGAATGATGCATTTTAAATAGGATTTTAAAAACAGCTGACAATTCTAGTTAACTATTTTTCCCCTCAGTGTTTGCTCCCATTGTTAGCTGGTTTTACAAGGGCTGAATTTTTGGCTTGAACTTGGTATGATTCCATTTATAATCACAACACTAACTCAAATTTCAAACACTGTAGCTTAGTGTTGAGATGACAAGTGATTGGCTTGACAAGTAATTCTCTCTTTCTATCAGCCAAACCTCTTTGCCTCTTTTTGGTTCTCAAGAGAATCCCATACACAAATTTAAAAGGTTAGTTATCTCATTGAAACAAATAAATGACTTGTATCTGTTATGCATTTGCTAAAATTGATCTGGTTGGATCTAGGCAATTCCCAAGAAACTACTTGCCATACCATATAAACCCTTTTAACTTCCATGATCAGATATAAAGCTTATTAAACATCATGCAGCTTTAACTTCTGTAGATTTCAGTGAGAATCAAGCATGAGTTTAATTTTTCATCCATTCAGGAAAACAATAGACTGAAAACATTTTCCTGTTAGGTTAATTTCTGCCTCAGATAAAGTGATTGACTCATTTAATAAAATAAATGGTGCAATTATAAACTATGGACATAATATCAGTTGATTTAACAACCAAACAATGTCCTGATTTCATTTACAAACTACCATTGACAACAAATTATCATTTCAATAGTGAGTTTCGCAGAGAAGTTTCAGGTAATCTTTTTAGTCATCTATATTTTCAACACTTTACAACTGTCAGGAAGCAAAGTGAAATATTGTGTCTTCAGCAGCAATATAATTAAAACTATCAGATGGTACCCTCTTTATGTGCAGAAAGGACAAATTCATTGGTTCTTCCCATATCATGTGCATTTTTTTCTCTCTCTCTCTCCCTCTCTCTCTCCCTCCTTCCCTCCCTGTCTGACACACACACAAGCACATGCCATAACCAACTCTGAGCAACTACCAATCAAAAATAAAAACAACATTAAAACCATAATTAACTATAAAACTAAGCACATTAGAAACAACAAAAACCAGGTGCCAAACCCTATAGCCTCTTGTCCCAGTGCTCAGAGGAATAGCCAGATCTTCCGAGTTTTATGGATGGCTTTTCTGTATTGCTTGCTCTCATGTTATTCAGATGGGAAGAGATAAGCAACACCCCCCCCTGCCCCCAATTGTGTTAATAAGCAAGGGAAATGGTCCAAAGCATATCCCAAAAGTGCTTTTTTTCAAGAGGCAACTAGACTTTCTGGTTTTTCTTTGAAGACGTTTTGCTTCTCATCCAAGAAGCTTCTTTGGCTCTGACTGGATAGTGGGAAATAGAAGGATTTATACTGATATTATACTGAAGTATAAATCCTTCCATTCCCCATCCTTCCAATCAGAGCCAAAGAAGCTTCTTGGATGATAAGAGAAATGTCTTCAAAGAAAAACCAGAAAGTCCAATTGCCTCTTGAAAAAAAAGCACCTTTGGGACAACCATGGCCTGGATGACTGAGAATCTCCAAAGACAAATCCAAAGCATAACCTACTGAGGGTTTTGTATTTTATGTAAACATGTAAGCACAATCACCTTAACTCCTTGCCAGTACGGTTTAGTGCAAAGACACTTGCTTAAATAAGGGATATAAATGTAGGCCTAAAGCACCGTCAGGGTTATTTTAACAAAAAAAATAACACCTTTTAATGAAAAAGGTGAACATAATACAGTAGATAGGATGGAAATGAATGTCATTATTAGTCAAACACAGACAATGCGTGGGCAGGAAATGATGCCTTTACATTGCCGAGTGAAAGTTCCTTTGACATCCTACTCTTAATAGGGTTGTCATGGAGTTTAATATCCATTTGATACTGATATTACAGCCAACTCTACTAGGTGACTCATCTTTTTCATGTTCAAGCAAAGTCAGCTGTGGCCCTGCTATGACAGAGACTCTCTTTCCTTTCTAGCCACATTAACACTTATCTCTGATGTTTTCTCGGGTAAAAAAGGCTTTACAAGAAGCTATTAAAAAAAAGACCTTAGAAAAAAAAATAGGTCCCTTCTCTAGTAGGTAGTCCTAGATTTGCGACCCTAATTGGGCCTAGAATTATGACGTTTTTTATGACGATCATTAAGGGAATCCATTGACAAGTGATCCTGTTGTCTGCAAGAAAGCATCAATTTCCTGCAGAAAAGTCGTAAATCATGATCACATGACCACAAGACACTGCAAATGGCCATAAATGCAGGCCGAGTTCTGGGCACCCAAAATACGATCATGTGACCTGCGGGGTTGATTGTCCAAACTTTGAATCTAGGTAGTAAGCACTTTTTTAAAAAGTAAAATATGTTGAGGTTTATCTGTATTTATATTTATCTTTCTTCTAAGACATCAATTGAATGCATTTTATCTGAGAGGAAGTACTGCTGAACCCAGTGACATATTTCACACCTTGTACTCTAAACCAGTGGCCCCCAACCTTTTTCAAACCAGGGACCGGTTTCACGATTATTTATTCTTCCACAGACTGGTACCTGAGTAACGTGAGACTCCACCGCCATCAGGACGGCTCTTCATTCGAAGCCGCCCCCCCCTTCGACGAAACTAAGGTGTGAGCACCCAAATGCCGCTTTCCAACTGAAAAACCGGAAGCACTTTCCAACCAAAAACCCGGAAGCAACTGAAAACCCGGAAGCGCTGTTGAAACAAGATGGCGGCGCCCAAGCTTTGCGGCCCGGTAAAAAATGATCCACGGACCGGTACCGGTCCATGGACCGGTGGTTGGGGACCCCTGCTCTAAGCCATAACCTGGATTATCTAATATGAAGACCTGGCCTGTAGTGGCTTTTTCAACAAACTATTGTTAAATAAACCAGGACAGGACTCTCCAGGATGTGTCTAGTTTTACAAGCCATTTATCCTCCTACTTTCTTCCCCAGGAATTTGCCATGTGTCAATAGTGGCTCTTTTACAGATATTGTAGGTATCTCTGTATCAATGCCATAAAATCAGCAATTTGGCAATTGCTAATTTTGGCAATTGCTTTTCTGCCTGGTACTATATAACAAATTTGTCATATAGTGCCAGCAGGGACAAGTAAGAGAGTGTAAATCTTCTATTAGTGCCTGCGGTCTGATGGTTAGTGGTCTGTGATTACTGAAAATTCATGACCGCCAGATAAATTTTTAGACTTTCCATTGCCCAGTTCAGAGCATGTGTTGCTTTCTCTATAATGCTCATACACTTTTCCTTGGTAAAGATACAGGATTGTCTTTGCCTAGAAAAACCCATTTAAATGTGCATTTTGTGATTCTCCTAAGGCCCTTCTGTTTTTTGATCATTGATCACTGGCTGGGAACATTTCTAACAGTTGGCTTGTTTTTGTGAACATTGGCCCAATATTCAGCTCAGTTAATAATTACAACAGAAACAATGTCACCTCTTTTCCTTTCCACTTTCCTTTGCTTTTCCCTCTGAACGTTGCCTTTTTCTTGTACTACTTCTCTAATATTTAAAGATAGGTAATTCTAGCACTGATATCTAGTTAGGGTGATGAAATGTTTGCAAGAAAACAAGCAAGCTCAGAGCACCAAGGACCCCTCATTTCAACCCTGAACTACAAATATTCTCCTTTATTGATAGTTAATTCTTTCAAACGTAAACAAATGTTTTTAATGTCTTCTTCCTCCTTTAAAGGAAGAGTTTAAACTGGCAAGGAGCATTAACTTACATATATATCTCTTGTTCACAGTCTAGGACAAAACTATTGTGTTCCTAAGTAGGTTTTGAACCAGCTGCATCCAATCCATGTCCCCTTCAGGAAGAGACAGGGATGGTGACTAATGAGGAACTCTTTACTTGCTCCTGCCCTCCAAAAGGGATTAATCTCTTAGCACCAGGATCACTTGCTTGGGACAATCCATTTCCCATTTCTGTGGGGTCCATACTTTCTCCTCTTCAGTCTCAGAACTATGAACAAACCCCCCCCTCCCTCCCAAATCTGAAAAGCATTTCTTTTGGATTAGGTTAAATCATGCTTCCTGGTGAGATAGAATCAGCACTTCTGCAAGAGATAGGAGAGTAGGATTACGCTTTGGGGGGGGGGGGGGGTTTCCTCCCATTCCCAGGTAGGAAAAAGTCACTGGAAGCCAACAAAATACTTAGGCTGCATTACCAATTTGCCACTTTGTCACAAGGTATCAACCTGGGTTTGATTGAAAGAAGCCTAGAGTAGCTTCCAGCTAGGCAATTGATTCATAATCCCCTAACTTTACATTCCACAACATACAGTTTCCCTTGTCCTATGCAGCAGCCTATTGGAGTCCCAGATTTTCCCCTCTGCACTCTTTAAGTTTTAACTGAAAAACATCTTAGGTATGAACACCTTACCAAGCTACAGTATGACAATAGCAATTAGACTTATATATTACTTCACAGTGCTTTGCATCCCTCTCTAAGTGGTCAGCCATTGCCCCCAACAGCCTGAGTCCTCATGTTACTGACCATGGAAGGCTGAGTCAACCTTGAGCCTGGTGAGACTCGAACTGACAAACTGCTATCAACTGGCAGTTAGTAGAAGTAACCTGCAGTACTGCATTCTGACCACTGTGCCACCACAGCTCCTATAAATATGAATACTTCTCCTCCTTCACCTCTAAATGTATATACTACCCAACTCCCAATAACTCTGGTTTATAAGTAAACAATGAAAGGAATAATGAAGATAATAATAATACAAAGACCTACAAATAGAAATAGAATGACTGTGGCAAAGGCAAGCAAGGGTAGTACCAATAGTAATAGGTGCCTTGGGTGAAATCCCAAAACAACTGGAGCACCACTTGAACACCATTGGCATTGACATATTTGCCATCAGTCAATTGCAGAAGGCAGCTTCACTGGGAACAGTTTCCATCCGGCAATGATATCTGTAATGCTATCAAACATCCACATCTGCCTATCTCAGGTCCTTGGTAAGGACTCGATAGGTAGACAAAAATGCCACAGCCAGTCTGAACATCTGGCTGACTGTGCAATAATTAATAACAACAACAACAATAATAATACACAGTAATTGAACATGCAATCACTGGCATTTAGTACACAATAAAGGCCAACATCATGTGAGTAAGATAAAAGCTAAGGAAATACTATGGTGGATAGCAAATTTCCATATATAGATTGATGGAGGAACTGGGAACAAAGTGGTCAATGAATGAAAACGTGACTGGATATCATAACAACAAAAACAATCTGGGTTTAGTTGGTAATAGAGCAAATCTACTGGTTCCCCATAGCACTGCTACAGTTAAAATTGCTACATTCATAAAATTTTGTAAGATCATTACATTCTTGTAATTCTTGTAATCTTTAATAGCTGATCTGCAATCATTGACAGTAATAGAGGTGAAAGTTTGCTAATAAGGAGCCCAATGATTTTGAGACACTGGATGTGATATAAGGGGCCATATTATCACAGGTGTTCACACGCATAATCTTAGTATCTGACTCTGACTCTCTCCCTCTCTCCCTCCCTCCCTCCCTCTTTTAATGAAGGTAAGCAATGCAACTTCCACCTGAATCCTTTCTCTGCATAACATCCTGACTGTAGAAGAAGAGCAGGGAGAGCCTGGGGGGTGGAGTCAAGGGAGGGCTCAGCCTAGAATCATTACATATTCACAAATGCTCCAGGTCCAGCCTCTACTTGAATTCCACAAACTCTTATTTAATGCCAATTTAATGCTGATCATTAGTTGATCATATTCTTGTACATAGGCTTGAGTAATAAATCTTCTGAACTGGAACTAAACTGTGATCTTGATTCTTGACATTGGGGTTTTTTTGAGAGAGAGAAAGGATGATGAGGATTATTATTTTGGAGAAACATCCATCAGGTGTTTCTCCAAAATAACTCCTCTCATTTCTTTTTATGAATCAAACCAGAGGTGTTATTCAGCAGGTTCTGAGCCGTTCTGGAGAACCGGTAGTGGAAATTTTGAGTAGTTCGGAGAACCGGCAAATCCCACCTCTGACTGGAGATTTTGCAGTATGCTTCCCCTGCCACGCCCACCAAGCCACGCCCACAGAACTGGTAGTAAAAAAAGTTGAATCCCATCACTGAATCAGACCTCATCCTGGTGCCTTCAAATGCAAACTTGCAGGCTCATTGACAGATGTTAAAACTCCCAAAGAGAATTGTTTTCAAGGGATGAACTGTAAAGATATTTACACAAGTCCTCCTTTGTCAATTTCATCTGATTATTTGTTTTAAGGAAGAAGCTAAATCTTTGCCTTCCACCAGTTCCTAACTCAGCTCCTGTAGGTACCTTGCTAAAGTCCAGGGAACACACTTTTGGGGAAATTATATCTAGGAATGAATATACATGTCCAAAGACAGGCAGTCAGCCTTAAAAAAAACATTCACAGTCTGAGGTTAAGAAAAACATCCAGCTATATGAAAAATAATAGAAGATATTAATTGTGGGCTGAATGTCTCTCAATGAAAGCAGAGAATGAATACCGGACTACAGTAGATATACACCAGCAATGATGGATAGACAACGACACGGAGGTTTGTCCTGTAACCAGAAAAAATCAAGGATGTGGGTACTAAGCAGTGGAAAAGGAGAAATGAGAATGCTTAGCCTGATTGAGAAAGGTTAATTACATGTGAAATGAGACTGGGATTCAGACTCTGTTTGCTCTAGATTTTGTGTAATGTTATATCAACACTTGGATTCTCTGTTCATCTATTAGCAAAATCAACCTTTTTTTGTTTGGATTCATTTCAGTGTTGTTTTAATCCTCTGAACATTTTATACTGTTATTTTAATTTTGCTAAACATATGTAGACAGTAAAATACCTCCAGAATTAAACTACCCAAGGATATGAAAGTGATCCAGTTCTCATAAAGATTTGATCTGCTAATTAGCCACACTAATTTTATGGATCATTGCCACCCACTTAAAACATATTGTTATATGTTCATAATCTTTTTATAATGAGCTTTTATGGAGAGCAGAGGCCAGCTTTAGTGCAGTGTTAACAAAGCCTTCTCTCTTTCTCTCTCTCTCTCCTGATTTTTCCTCCAAGTATGGTATGTGCACACACCTATTTAATCATAAGTAAACTCCACAAGGAAAAAAAACCAAGCATTTTAAGATTTCCCCCCTCTGCTCTACATAAGGCAGCATGTTGTTCTTCATAAAATAATTAACATGTTTTATCCTCCAAATATGATTTATAATAAATTGCAGTCTGTTTAGCAGAGCCCACCTGCAAGCATCCTAGGCACAAAAACACAAGATTCTCACCTTCTCCTCTGGTCTTCAGCGTGAATAACAAGATGTGGGTATCTTCCTTTACTTTTCCACATTTTGCCAGTTCTCTCTCTCTTTTTTTTTTTTTTTTGCACCTGTTTTCCGCTACTCCTCGTGTTTTTAAAGTTCAGTTTCATCAGTTCTCTCTCCTACAAATGAGTAATACAACCTATATTGCCTCTTGATGCTTGGCTTGCCTCCTTAAAAAATAGAGAATTGCCATATATCTAGTCAGATCATTTTCAATGCCAAACTTAAATGCTGGAAAGTGGGGTGGAACTGCACATTATATTCATAGGAGGGATCAGTGGTGGGATTCAATTTTTTTTACTACCGGTTCTGTAGGTGTGGCTTGGTGGGAGTGGCAGGGGAAGCATACTGTAAAATCTCCATTCCATCCACACTCCTGGGGGAAGTTTAATGCAAAATCTTCATTCCCTCCGCACCCCACTAACCTGCTTTCCAGCTCCATTCTCCTGTGCAGGGCAACAAAAGAAGACCCAGCCAATCAGCTGGGACTCAGGAGGCAGAGAATAGATGGAAGTGGGACCAGTCAGAGGTGGCATTTGCTGGTTCTCTAAACTACTCAAAATTTTTGCTACCTGTTCTCCAGAACTGGTCAGAACTTGCTGAATACCACCTCTGATAGGGAAGCTGGGTTGATCACAGCAAACTATAAATTATCTACACTGATAATGCAGGAAAATACAATGGAAAGACCTAAAGAGACCATACCTAGAATATTGCATCCAGTTTTGGTCACCACACTATAAAAAAGATGTTGAGATTTTAGAAAAAGTGCAGAGAAGAGCAACCAGGATGATTAGGGGACTGAAGACTAAGACATACGATGAACGGTTGCAGGAACTGGGCATGGCTAGTCTAGTGAAGAGAAGGACCAGGGGAGACATGATAGCGGTCTTCCAATATTTGAGGGTCTGCCACAGAGAGGAAGGGATCAAGCTATTTCCCAAGGCACCCAAAGGCCAGGCAAGGAATAATGGATGGAAACCGATCAAGGAGAGATTCAACCTTCGAAATAAGAAGGAATTTTTCTGACAGCGAGAACAATCAACCAATGGAACAGCTTTGCGTTCGGAAGCTGTGGGAGCTTCATCACTGGAGGCTTTCAAGAAGAGATTGGACTGCCATTTGTCAGAAACAGTGTAGAGTCTCCCGCTTGGGCAGGGGGTTGGAGTAGATGGCCTACAAGGTCCCTTCCAATTCTGTTAATCTGTTAAACCCATTCTTAATTTCTAATAGAACAGGTGAACAATTCATAAACAGCTAAGGAAACACTGAGCTTAGACTCAATAAAATCTCTGAAATCCTCATTATTAAGATTTTGCATATATATGAAAGCTTTTCATATAAATGAATGCCAACGGCAGGCGGGGGGGGGGGGGGGGAGGAACAGTAATGGGTCAGCCCTAAACAATACCCACTGAATTCCATTTGGAGGAGGGTGGTTGGTTTTTTTCTTTCTTTCTGTTTGTGTCTTTATTTTAGAAGAGTAGTAAATTTCCGCAAAATTGGTGCCTAATTGGTGTTATGTTTTTTTTTTAAAAAAATTAAAAATACCCCAAACCTTGTGAGACCACAGCACCTCTCAAGATTTCTAAGATCTTAAGGGTTATCAGTTATTTTTGAATATTTTTGAACTTTTTTTAAAAAAATTACATTATGTTCATTTGAGTGGATTGATAACATAATGGTACCCATTAATACCTAGGTATTGATCCCTATGTTAAGGGGAAAATTTTTATAAAAGTATTGAAAGGCAAATATTGATAACATGGCACATTGCAGGTTGATGCACTGGCAAATTCAATGTAGGCTTTCTTTCTGAGAGGAAAGATATCTAAACCACTATTTGAAGGGCAGTGTGGGATCTGCCTCATGTCCTAGTTGTGGGGGAGGGGTATTCAATTCTTCTAGCAACTTCAAGTTCTCATTTAGTCTTTTTCCAAAGGTCTTTCCTTGTCCCCTTCTATGGAGCACAAGAAAGGAAATGGTCCAGTGCAGCTTTTGCCTAATACCCCAAATGGACAGAAGAGACTTCCTGGTTTTGTCTTTTCAGTTTATAATTTCATGGCAGAGCTATTGAGAAAACACACACTACACACACACACACACACACACACATATCCATTTATTTATTTATATGGATTCTGAAGCAATGGAACAAAAGACTTGTTTTTTCTGATTCAAAAATAAATATTTTTTTATTTCACAATTTTTGTGTTCAAGTCCAACCACCAGGATGGTGTACAATAAGCAAAAGCAGGAAAACAAATGGAGAAAATGCATTATAACATCACTTTTAACAGAATAAACAACAGTTGCTCAACAATTACATTATGGGCCAAACAATCATTCTTAAACTATGGTCTAAGGAACAGAAATGAAACAGAACAATTTATTAATTTATATCAATCCAATTGTTTATTCATTGCTAAACAACATTAAACAACCAAAACAAAATGACAAATGGCAAAATGATGCCTATAAACATGGACATTGCCGGATGGATAAACAAAAATCGAATGGATTATATTATTGGTGCAAGGAGGTAACCACTCAGTTATAATAGCAAAGATATGACTGTGGAACAGATTACAAAGTACCCATGTACAAATTCAAGTCAAGCTAAAGTAGAAGAACAAAGTCAATAAAGTGATGTGATCTTGAGCACATGCTCATCATGTTCAAAGAGAAGTTCTGAATCCCATTGATAGGGAGCCAGAGGAACTGAGGAATGAAATCAGAAAAGTTTATAAGGATGAATGTGAAAAGAGCAGAGGGAGGAGGAGGAGGAAGAGGAGGAGGAGGGGGAGGAGGAGGAATACTTAGTGTGTAGTGGCAAGATGTGTATTACACAATGCTATACTGTAAGCTTTATGTAAAATCAAAATGTTTACTTAACCAGACACTGAGTTAAATTCTTTTCTGGCTTTGAAAAATAATATACTTAACTGTAGATGAATAGATTGGGTTCATGCAATAAGACACACACACATACACACACACACACAATTTGCAATGCCATCACTAAGTAATTTCTAAGAGCCAAAGGTCATCATCTCTCCAGATATAAGTAGTCTGACAAAAGACTAAAGCTGTGTGAAATTGTGACATGATCCTTGCCTGTGACAGTTGCAGTCCAGACTAATAATGTCACCCACAAATTCACACAGCAGATCTGCCAATGACAAACTTCCATTATTTATACACATGGTTTTTAAAATACATTTTGTTCACTCTTATCAGACAACATGGAACTTGCTTCTGATCTTTTTCTGATTTGAAGTCCGCAATGTATGAACCTTTTCTAGAGCGTACAAATATGGGGTAATGGGTGTGATTTGGGGGATTTGGCTAGACCATTACATGACATAATGTAAAAAAACTATTTAGAGGCTAGAACACAATGTTTGAACCATTCTGTGTTCTGTATTGCTCTTTAACAAAGCCACACTTCATTACTGGGATCTATAAACCATAATGGTTAAGATCATACAACAAACTAAACCACGTGGAAAGAAGCAACATTTTGACTTAGTGCAATGTGTCCACCAGTGGTGGGATTCATATATTTTTATCACCGGTTTGGTGGGCATGGCTTGGTGAGCACTTTGTGCAGGCGCAGAGGCATTCTAACTCACCTCCTGCAAGCCTGCACTCTCCCAGTCACTACAGCAGCTGCCACGCAGCATTCTTCTGTGCCGTGCAAAGCAGCTTCAAATTCAGAGGATAAAGATGAGTTTGGGAGCCTGGGCAGGCGGGTGGGCACAACAGCAGAGCGGTGGAGAGAACCGTTTCATTCTCCACTGCTCATCGTTGCTACCGACTCGGCAAAACCAGGCCGAACCAGTAGAATACTACCACCGGCTTCCACAAAGCAAATGAAAAGCAGATGGAGCACAGGGGAGTTCAGAGAGAAAAATGGATCAACGGAAACCAATTTCAGAATATGGATGGATGAGTAGCTTCTCTTGGTTTTTATGACAGCCCATACTTCCATCCTTTTGCACAACATCATCTTTGGGAGAATATAGTACCACTCTATTAACAAAGGGATCAACAGATCAGAGCACTGAAGTTTCACTTCTACAGTTCCATTTCCTGAGGTCATGTTAACAGTTTCATTAATTTGTAAACATTTCCCAGGCTCTCTCAAGGAAAAAAAGGTTACCAGACCTTTATTGGGACAATCCAATCCTCTCAAATTTCTGAAATTGAATCTCCAATTGCAAAAAAATTGATTTACTTTCTTGAGACACAAGACTTCCTGTTTCTAACCAGATTGGAAATGACAGAGGAGCCTTTGAAGTTTAGCAGTTCCAGTAACAAAAAAGGAGAAAGGGGTCCTTGGTTCTCTCTGAGCTTGCTTGTTTTCTTGCTGACGTTTCATTAGTCAAACTATGATAGGTGACCAAACTTGGTAAAAAAGAGAGAAAAGAGGACAAGAGAAGTAAAGGACAAGAACAAGATGGATGGAATGTGAGGAAAAGATTCTTGGTATAAATGGTCTATTTTCACAATTTCATTCTTCAACAAAGTCTCTGGATCTGAATTATTGAAATTCTAAATTTGATTGGCTTGTGTATGAAAACCAAGGGGTGTATTTTAGCCACCTAAATTCAGAACTGAAATCCTACTAACTTGGGAATGAATACATGGGATGGAATCACTTCCAGAACTCTGAGGAATGCGTAATTTGCAGCAGGTGGTTTGTTACAGATTTCAGGGGAAGAAAGCAGAAAACAAGATCCTGAATCAAACAAAAGGTAATTTGTCAGTGTCGGCTCTTTCCCTGTGGGCTTCGTTGTTTTGTGCTCTACTTGCATATATGGCAGCTTGGTTTTAGAACAAAAGTAAAGCTAGCACTAAAATGAAGATCTTGGGAATGGGAGCAGGAGTTTCTGGAAAGTTTTTCAAAATGTGTACTTTAACAGCACAACTATAGAGTACACAATTCTATATAAACTGAAACGATCCACGTATCCCCATTCCATTATCTTAGTATCTGTTCCTTATAAGAAAAAAAATCTACTCAGTGGAGAAGATCCACTTTTCTGTGCCCCATTCTCTCCAATTATTACTTAATTATATACAAGCAGAATTAAAAGAAACAAAAAAATAAAACACACATCACCCTAGCCTGGTGTTATGCACTGACACCAGCTGAATTAACAATCGGAGGGTCAACATTTGCAAAAGTAAGGACAAAGCTTACAAGCTTTTGGATCCAGCTAGCAACAATGTGCACCTCAGGATAACTTTAAACAATTGCAATTAACAGGCTAAGACAAAGGATTAAAATTAAAAAATGAATCATGTGGCACTTGCAGCTTGCTTGTAGAACAGCAGTAAGCCAACTTAATCCATTTTAATTCAGAGAAGGAGCAAAAAACAAAACAAAACCACCCAACATCTCCTGGTGCAAATGAAATAGATTTGGGGAGGAGGGGGTTGAGTTCAGCTCCTGAGAAAGTGAGATACACTCACCTGTGACAATTCTTTCCGGGAATAATAAAGTAAGGGAAGTCTCTTAAGAACTCTGAGTGACTCTGCAAGGTCCCGAGAGATCAGGTGTCAGAGTTGTCTATCAGATGCCTGAAAAGAAAAAAAAAAAAAGAGGAAGCATTAACGCATCACTATTGTGAAACAGTTGTCATTGACTGATCAGGCTTTTTAAGCAAGCTTTCACAGTCAATGAAACCACCTGAATAGATGAAAGCCAGACAGCTCCTGACAAACAAGGGACTGTGGAATATTCATTGTGCATCTGTGAGGGAAAGATTAATGTATTAGAAATTAAAATGGGACCAGGACGTATGATCTTGCTCTAACACTTGGCCAGACCTGTGTCACCCATTGCTAGTGCCTGAAGTCGACAGACAATTCTGCCAGGGTAACTGAGAATCATTAAGCGTCCTGCTATTGTGTGTGGTGAATAATAAAACTTTCCCCCATTCTTCGCCTGGAACCGACAATGAATAATTCGGGAGCTATTTGCAATGTTAACAGCACCTATCTTGCCCATCCATTCCGTTACGATAAGGAAATATGCATTTCAACAGTCTGTACAGATATGGATTCACAGGCATTTCAAAGGACACCTGTCATTCAAGTGAAGGACCTGTCAGTCTCCAGTGTGTGAGGGTGCCAAGAATATGGCTAAAAAAGATTATCTAGACTTTATTTCTTTTCCCCTACCCAACTCTGATTATAACGTTGTTACATTTACCATGGACTGACAAGCGATTTACACTCACAGTCGTTATGTATTTGAAGCTGAAGATGCAGGAGGAAAGGGAGGAATGAGTCCTCTTCTTAGCCTCCACAATCCCAGAGGTCTACAGGAACCAAATGTATCATCACAACAGTGCTCAAGTCCACACTGGGTGTCATTTGACCATACATCAAGATCATTTGGTGAATATCAAAGGTGCCAGTGGCCAAACTGTAATTTGGGGGGGGGGGGGGGGAATCAGAATCCTAAAAGACTAAGGAGTAGGAAGAAGCAGTTCAGGAGGACAGTTCTGAAACTTCAATGACCTTGGCAAAGACAATCAATGGAGTAGGAGGATGAGAGAGAAAGAACAACATCTATCATGGAATCCTCTTTGCTGCTATTGTTTTCAACTAGAAGTTAGGCAGGATAGCCCTTCAGATGTTGGAGATAAAATTACCATAATCTGCAGGTATCACAGTGAATAGTTTGTAATTCTGAGAGTTGTAGTGCAAAATCTTTGGAAGGTATAATTTCTTTTTTCAGCACTTTGCCCAATTTAAACATTCAGAAGGGCATGAACTTTTTACCGATAACATAGATAGACAGACAGACAGACAGACAGACAGACAGATAGATAGATAGATAGATAGTATTTCGTTCATAAAGAACTTAGGAAATCTTGTTTTCTAATTTAGAAAATGTATGGCTTTTCAATCAATCATTCTTTTTCTTTTGTTTTTTCAACTCCATAATTCTCTTTCTCTTGGATGATATTACTAAGTATTTATTTCACTAATAATAATATTTATTTCTTTTATGGTAAAGTCCACTGTAGGACATATAGTACATTCTGATAGTCTGCCACTGAAGCCCTGAATAGATACCTCCCAATCTTCATCGAATTTGATGGTTCTCAGTTTGATGACTTCCAGATAATTTAAAAGTTGGCTTCCATAAATCTTCCGCTCCCAACCTGGCTGACTAGGAATTACGAGTATTGGAACCAGTGGATTCAAATTTTTTACTACCGATTCTGTAGTGAATTCTGGAGTGGCTTGGTGGGTGTGTCAGGGGAAGGACACTGTAAAATCTCCAGTCAGAGGTGGTATATGCCGGTTCTCCGAACGACTCAAAATTTCTACTACCAGTTCTCCAGAACTGGTCAGAACCTGCTGAATATCACCTCTGATTGAAACCCAGTAATGCCAGGGAACACCTAGTTAGAGGAGACTGCAATGTTATCATGTTCCTGCTAACGTGCTGCTATATCTTGATTTTGTCATCTAATGTCACGCCCTTCTTGTTTTGGGAGGGGGTGGTATTATCGGTATGATAACTTGCTGTATGTAAAACATGTTGTCTGTAGTAGATGGCACCATCAAGCTGAGTTTTAAAATGAAGCAGATTCAGTCCTGGGTTAGTATTTGTAATGGCAGATAAAGTGGTTCTAGTTTCTCTACTAGTTTCTGTACTGTACTCTCATCAATAAAATACAGGGCTCTAGTTTCTATATTGTTGCCAATAAAATTATGGAAATATGTACACACAGTCAGCAGCAGCCAGACTCAATTTGAGGTAGTTTTTGTTGTCATCTTGTTAAACATGCTATTTGTAATAATCCGCAATGGAAATTAGTGTGATTATAATTCAAAGGTTTTTCTATTTCATGGGGATTGATTAGCTATCTTGTGCCAAGACATAAATAAATATTATTTGCATGTAACCCACTGTGTTGTTGCAGTATTAGAAGTTTATTTTGGTACTATTAAAAATGAATGGGAAGTATTACTTCTTCAGATATTGCTACTACTAATATTAGTTGATTGTTACTGTCAAGACAGTATTATAAAACCAGTAAGGTCTTGTATAGATATAATGGCATATCCTTGTTCAATGAATATACTAACTTTATCACACATGGCACAATTGCCTGCATGATCCTCTTCAGTCAATGGGTTTTTGGGGAAAGTATATATAAGATCACCAATTTCATTGTTAAACAAAAGAAAGGGGTGAGACAATGACTAAAGAGAACGGTGGAAAAATTTTCCTAAATCACAGCCACACAGCATAATTTCCTGAGGAAAGCAACCTATATTCTAAACCTCAAATTTCCTAAATTGTGGGTTAATGAAATGAATCAGTGTGCAACTATGTAGTAGTCATTTAACTTCAGGAAGATACCTTTGGTAAAGGAAGAAGCAAGCAACATAGCCATTACTATCTACAATTAGTAGATTTAAAATCCAGTCCTAAAGTGAAAATGAAGTATTTTGACCCTCACAGTCTGCAGACAGCATTTCTTAGATCAAAGTTTTTCAACATCGAAAAACATTAAGGTGTGAGGACTTCAACTTCCAGAATTTCTCAGCCACCAAGCTGGAGAATTCTGGAAGTCCACAAATCTGAAAGATGCCAAGATTGAAAAACCCTGGCTCGGACAGCTTAGGGTTGAAATGTACACCTGGGTATGAAAACACCACTCAGGGGCTGCATTTGGTCTAGAATGCAGTGGCTGAGGCAATTACGGACATACCTTGGTATGCCAACATAGTAAATCTGCTTCAGCAGCTGGATTAGTTACCAGTAGGCTTCCGTTGCAGTTTCAAAACTGTCACCTCTAAAGCCCTTCATAATAAGGGGCTAGTCCAGAGGTGATATTCAGCAGGTTCTCACCTGTTCTGGAGAACTGGCAGTGGAAATTTTGAGTAGTTAAGAGAACCAGCAAATACCACCTCTGACTGGAGATTTTACAGTATCCTCTTGCCACACCCACCAAGCCACACCACAGAACCAGTAGTAAAAAAAAATTGAATCCCACTACTGGGCTTGTCACTTGAGGGACCATAATGCCTGCCCATTATGACAAAGCTGGCATGTTCCTATGTTATGGAACAACATTTTCCCTGAGATATGTATAGCCTTACACTTGCCTTATTTTTTTAAAAAAGCTCTTAAAACTTGGTTCTTTTCCCAGGCCCTGTACTAATTTGGATGGAGAGGTACTTCATGATGCTCTTTACTATGTGGGTTTATTTTTGTTATGGTTTTCCTGTGACACTACCGCAGCATTTCTTCTTAATTGTTGTTTTCATCTGTGGCAATAATAAAATGGCAAGAAGCCATATTGTAGTTTTGGGGCATTTGCAGATGAACAACTTCAACATGTTGTGAAAGAGGCATCTGGAGCTGCATAGTGCTCACCCCTATCCAAATACATACAATTAATCATAAATTCAATCCTACTCACTTGTTATATCCACAGTATGTAACTTCCATTCCATCTTCAGCAGTTTACAAAGAACTGATGTAATTTTCTAGATGGTATAGTGGCATGGACATCTGCGTGGGGGAACATCAGTGGTGGGATTCAAATTTTTTTTACTACTGGTTCTGTGGGCGTGGCTTGGTGGGTGTGGTAGGGGAAGGATGCTGTAAAATCTCCAGTCAGAGGTGGGATTTGCCGGTTCTCCGACCTACTCAAAATTTCCACTACCGGTTCTCCAGAACTGGTCAGAACCTGCTGAATACCACCTCTGGGGAACATGATGTATGAATTCATGATTGTATAGGGTTTCTAATCACTAGGAGCTATCATGGAAACAGTGGGTTGAATCTAGGTTTCCTTAGTGCAGAAATCTTCACCACCATAGAGAAATCCACAGAAGGCAATGATACCATTGTCAAGGTGAGTAATCAGGGGTGGGATTCTACAGGTTTGCACCTATTCGCTAGAACTGGTTGTTAACATTCTAAGCAGTTTGGAGAACCGGTTGTTAGAAGAAATTACTGGCCTAATCCTGTAAGGAAGGCAGGAAGGAAACATTCTGGTGTTGCTTACAGAAACTGCCTCTCCATTAACTCTTATTACATTCTTGGCAGGACTAGAATGCCTGTCTCTGGAACTTCTCTGGAATTTTTTTTCCTCCTTTGCTGGTACTTTGCTTGTGTGGAATGACCATTTAAAATTACAATGGCACTGAAAAAAGTGATTTACACTTATGTTTTTCACACTTATGACTGTTGCAGCATCCCCACAGTCATGCGAGGCCAGGCGAGGAGATGCATGCCTCGATGTGAGTGATGTTGAGTTGGCCACGCCCAGCGAGTCACATGACCACCAAGCCATGCCCACCAACTAAGCCACACCCACAGAACCAGTTGTTAAAAAATTTGAATCCCACCCCGTGAGTAATATGTTTTCCGTTCAATTTAATAACCTGTTTGAGATATGTCCTCAATCCTCTACTTCCTGAGCTCCTACAATACAAAGCCAAGGAACTCACTCCATGGGGATGCAAAAAGCAGATCACATGAGAGCTCCTGGTTCACCACATCAGTCAGAGCGACATTAGGGATCTGGTACGTTGATGCTTCCTATCCCAGTCAAGCCTTACAGTTAGGGCACTAACATTCAGCATGTGAATATTGTAAACCATGTGGTGTAACCGTAAAAACACAGATGCAAGTTTTATCAAGTCATAATCTATGATTTTGATTTATATCTATCTCAAGTACAGTCAGCCACAGAGATGACCTTGGAGAAACTACTGTGTGTGTGGTAGCAGTTACACACATTTTAAGACTGGAAAATGAATAAAGGATTAGAATAAATTTAGTCTGACCCTAGGAACCAGAGGAAGAAAGAGAAAGCAGTCAGAATTTCAAGATTCTGTAACTATAGTCCATATGAACTTGTTTCCTGATTTGATCAGCTTCAAAGGGCTTGACATCAGTTTGGCCACAGGCAGAATTAGATTGTTTAAATTAGGAAGGTTAGGGTGAGCATCAAGGTGAGCAACAGCAGAGAAGACCTTCCTCCTGGACCCTACCAGCCAGAATAATTGGTCTGACAGGATCCTCAGCATGCCTCCTCTGCCAGCCCAAATGTTACAGGCCAATCCTAGTGGGGTGAGTGTGCCCCCCAAGTAACCTGGACCCTAGCCAGTGGTGGAATTCAAATTTTTTTGCTACCGGTTCTGTGGGCATGGCTTGGTGGGCATGGCAGGGGAAAGATACTATAAAATCTCCAGTCAGAGGTGGGATTTGCCGGTTCTCTGAACTACTCGAAATTTCCGCTACTGGTTCTCCAGAACTGCTCAGAACCTGCTGAATACCACCTCTGACCCATGCCATGAAGGGCTTTAAACGTGATCACCAACTGTGTAACACAGGGGTTGGTACTTTTGATAGGGAGTGAAATTCTTTTAATTCTTTACTGTAACTGAAAGTTGTTACAGAAAATGAACAAGTTCCTCTGAAGCCCACCAAAACGTACCCTAAACCGCACCTACAAATCACAACTTACAAGAAAGAAATAAAAAATACTGGATTTTCAAGTAGAATTTGATGATCATTTTTTTTAAAATAGCAAAAAAAAAATTACAAATAACATACCCAAATAATGTGGACTGTTCTTTTAAATTGAAATATAAGAGATTTATTGGAGTAACTTCATGGAAAATACAAGTGGACTTGGTATGATTAAAACTTCAAGAGAAGACACAAAGAGACTAGAATAAAATGGATGTTAGATTTTTATCTTTGGGAGTGAAGGATGTCTGGGAGGAAAAAAGAAAAATTGGTTTATTTGATTATGATTAAATAATAAATAAATTTACTATTTTGGGTGATTAATGGTTATCTGGATTACATAGTTTTTCTTTAGGAAATGTTTAATAGTAAAATGGATTAGTTTTAATATTGACATTACCACTTTTGGATATATAACTAAGGAGTTACTATTTATGGTAATATTTAATAGCTTTCCATTTTATTATTGTTTTGTAATGTTAGTTGTTGAGCTAGATAAGAATGATTTAGAATAAATGGAGAGGAGGATTATATGCTAATGTCATTAGGGATTTTGGTTAATTTTTACTGGACCTTTGCTGATCAACAGATGTGCTTATAGAAAATAGTAAGGTGTGAAATGAAGATGTATCTGGTTGTAATATCTTAAGAGGCAATGATAAATTGTTTCTATTGAATATGCATGCTGGAGATGAAGGGGAAAGTTTCTTTTCCTTACTATCTTTTTTTGATGTGGGGATGTCTTTTTTTCACACTGTCTTTTTAAAAATATATTCTTAGGTTTCTTTACTAAGTTTTATCTGTTTAATATAATTCTTAATAAAATTACTTGAAAAAACCCCCAATTTTACAAAATATCTCTTTTTCTTGAAAGTGAACAAATATTTATTTGTATGCTAATCATTTTTTTAAAGCTTGGATTCTATCTGTATTCTGATTGGCTATTATCTTTATCTTTTTGATCTCTCCAATGCTACCTCTTATAACAATATATACAATATTGCAATTTTTGAAAACAGCAAGTGTCTTTGGCAGCTAATTTGTTCATCAGAGAGCATATTGGAAAAATTATCCCTTTTAAAACCCTGGAACACTCAAGTTTAATAGAATATTAAAGCAAGCCAGGATCCCACTAAATTGTGACATAAAATTAGCTTTTTTTTCTATAATAGAAAAAGTATGGCAATTAAATGTGAGGCCTGGAGTTTGAAATTTTTTAAATAATTCTTTCAGTTTAAAATAATTTTTGTAGAAAAATGTTTTATACTTGGGGAAATAGTTTTTGACATTTTGGGAAAGAGAGAAAGAACAATGGACCGTTTACAGGTCTACACAGTAGATTAATGAGTCTAATTGAGTCTGTAGGGAAATGTTTCAGTTTAACTACTGGAACTAATTTATACATTCACTACATCGTAATAAGTCAATTTAAGTTTCTGGAAATAAAACTGGATATCCTGGGTATAGATTTGAACTATAAATTTCTGCAAGAAAAGAGTCTGTGTTCATTATACATTGTAAAATTACCATATGGACCTGTCAACACTTCTTAGCACAGCTTTGTAATAATGTCATTCAGTTTAACATTGTAACGTGCCGACTGAATTAATGCATATGACAAAATGAAGGTTTCCCTAGCACTAGTTTTAAAGGAAGTTTGGAACTTTATATTGGTACCACACTGAAGAAAGTCTGTGTTTATAAAACCAGTGTCCACTCTTCAGGTAGGGTTTGTGGAAAGGAGTGTAGAGTTAGTTCCCTGTTCTTGTCCACTTAAGAAATGTCTATTGTTAATTTAGGATAACCCTTTGAAAGCATCTGGCCTGTACCAGGGGTGGGATGCTACCAGTTCTGCCCAGCTCTATAGAACTGGTAGCTCTGAATCGATTGTGTGTTTGTTGCTGTTTGGCCCACCCACTTGCCCAGGCTCTTGGCTGCCCTTTATTTCCTGCTTTTTCAACCTCAGCTACTTTGGATGGCACAGCTGAGGTTGAAAAAGCAGGAAAGAAGAGGATTTTAAAATGCTGCACACCCGCGAGCAGTGCTTGTCAGCTGTCTGGGTGGCACAGCTGAGATTTTTAGGAAATGGTCTATAAGACGTGCAAAATGCATTCTCACCAGGGGTGGGATTCTACCTGCCGGAGAAGCGGCAAATCGCGCCACTGACTGGCCCTGCCATGCCATGCCCACTCACTACTTACCTGACATGAGTGCCATCAAACTTGCCTGCTAAGTTGCTATTTTACTTTTCTTTTTTCCCCCCCAACCATCAGCTGTTCTGCTGTGCTGGGAGATTTAAATTAGCTAGAAAGCAGGAAATCGTTGGATTTCTTGCTTTCTAGCTAATCTAAAAGCAGAGCTGTGCCTGAAGCTTTTATTATTCAGTGCAACTCAGGTAGCAGATGGCAGAAACACAGATCTCTACGTGATTTTGTGAGCAACTCAATCTGCCTGCCTGCTTTGCCTGATTTTGGGTAAAAGTTGCTTTTTTTATATAAAAAGAAAAATCAATATTTACATACATGGTATGTGGTGAGTTAATTTTGTGAATTTGCTTGCAAGCAAATTTTATGTGACAGACTCAGGTAGCCAATTGCAGAAAGATAGATCTCTGAATGAATCTGTGATTCTGTGAGCAACTCAATCTGCCTGCCTGCTTTGCCTGATTTTGAGTAAAAGTTGCTTTTTTATAAAAAAATTCAATATTTATGTAAATATTTATAATATTTACGTAAATATTTATAATATTTACATACAAGCCATGCCCAGCCAGTCACATGACCACCAAGCCACACCCACAAATTAGGCTACATCCACAGAACCAGTTGTTAAAAAAGTGTATCTAGGCCAGATGATTCAAATACCCAAAGCTTTCCATTAAAAAAAATATTCAAATGCTATGATATAGCTATACTTAAAAGATCAGAACTATCTAAGGCAGGGATGGGATGCTACTGGTTCTGCCTGGCTCTGTAGAACCGGTAGCTCTGAAGAGCAGCAGACACCAAACCCGTTCTGTGTCTGCGGCTGTTTGGCCACCCACCTAGCTCTTACCTGTCCTTTATTTCCTGCTTTTTCAACCTCAGCTGCTTTGCGCAGCACAGCTGAGGTTGAAAAAGCAGTAAAAAAAGTGCTTTTTGAAATGCTGTACACCCACGCACAGCGTTTATCAGCTGTCCTGGTGACTCAGCTAATGGTGTAATACACGCATGTACAACAAATACCAAACCAGTAGTAATACTGGTTGAATCCCACCCCTGGTCCAAGGCACGATATTCCCTGTGATACTCTATGGAAGTGAAAGCTGAACTGTGAAGAAGCAGCATAGGAAAAGGGTTGACATTCTTGAACTTTGAAGTTGGAGAATATGGTGGACAGCCAAGAAGACAAGCAAATGGATTATCAGACAAATCAACTTAGAGCCCTCACTCATGGCAAGAATGACTAGGCTCAGATTATCTTACTTCAGATGGACTATCCAAAGACATAGCTCTCTGTAGAAAGTCTAATGCTGGAAAAAAAGAGGAAAAAAAGAAGAGGGGCAAATTCAATTATTGTTTGTTTTGGAGGACCAGGTTAGGGACAGATTATTGTGGAGAAAATCTGTCTATATGGTTGCTGGGAATCGACGACTTCATGACATCTAATCAGTCATTGCATCAACTAGATACTATCTTCATGGGATAAAACTGATCTCTTCCAAAGAAGTCATCTATGAATATGAATACTTCAAGAGGTTTATTTTAAAATGGAATAATATAGGTTATTTTAAAAGAATCTCAGCCTTACTGAATTTGAAATGCACCTTTTACACTGGAAATTACAACCTAAGCAGCTAAGAGTTGTGTTCTAGGAATACACAAATAAAATTAAATAAAATTATCCTTACCTTTTAACTTATCCTTACCTCTTAACTAAGGTAATCTTCATAAATCCTCTGACAGAAAGATGGGAGTCAGTTACATTTCCCTATGGATAAAATTTCCAAGGCAAGTTGTTGTTAGAGGAAAGATCTGTCCCTGACTCTGTGAAAATGAAACTCCAGAAAAGTTTTCATTTAAGGATCTTGGAGCAAAAGGAAATATATTGTGTCATTATAACTGTTTGGTGCATTTTGAAATTGTCTTTTGAGACTGAAGTTTTCCTTCAAGCAGTTGAAGGAAATACAACAGCATACATTTTTGTATCACCATTTATTTTCATCCAATCATAAGTTAATGAGGAACTCCTGAACTTCCCCTCATCCACCACAATGTGCCTACAGCCCGTCCTTCAGGTATATGAGGAATTCTGTGGATTTATTCAACAAAACAAAAGACAACTTTGCTGCCTAGAATCAGGATGCTATCATTTCCTACATGCTGAGTTCTCACATTGCCTAAAGCATAGTATTGTTTTATCTGTAGCTTGTTCAATAAGCCACAATCACCTAGGACACATTGCATTAAGCCATAGAAACAGGGCTCACAAGCAATCATATTCTGATCTACCCTGGCAAACCAAAACCAAAGAAATCATATGATGCCTTGGTGTAATGCATGAACTAGCAAGAATATTGGGCTGAGAATGCTTTTTCCTAATTCAGCCGGATCAGAACAAAAGCTAAATTCTATTTAATTCATATGACATTAGAATTAAGTATGATTAAGATGCTTATTCTGAAACTATATATAATTATAGTTGTATACAGTACATCTATATCTATTTTCTTAAGTTTTCACGGGTATTTATATGTATGGTATTCAGCTTTCTTTGGGTATTTTCCCACATCATTATAGTTGTGCTTTTAAAGTTGTAGCAACGTTTTGGCAGAATCTCATCTGCCATCATCAGGCTTCTGATGGCAGATGAGATTCTGCCGAAATGTTGCTACAACTTTAAAAGCACAACTATAATGATGTGGGAAAATACCCAAACAAAGCTGAATATCATACATCTATATCTACATCTATCTATCTATAAACTATAGGGGGTGCGATGGCTCAGCAGTTGAAGACACTGAGCTTGTTAGCTGGAGAACTGAAAACCTGGATTCCAGATCTGAGCTCCCATTACTTGCCCCAGTAGTATGCTGGGTTTACATGCTTTTGAACTACTAGGTGCCCCTGCCCACCTAGTAGTTCAAAAGTATGCAAATGTAAGTAGATTAATAAGTACTGTTTAAGCGGTAAGGTAACAGCGTTCCGTGCACCTTTGGCATATAGGCATGCTGGTCACATGACCAGCACATGACCATGGAAATTGTGTTTGGATAATGCTGCCTCCCTTGGCCAAGAAACAGAGATGATCACCTGCTCTAGAAAAAATATGACTGACAGTGAAACCCTTACCTTACTATGGCTACATAGGAACCTTGATGGTGCAATGATTAGAATGCAGTAACTTCCTTTTTACAACCCTATAATCCCTTAATTTGGGGTAGAATCGGAGCAACTGGATAAAACTGTGCATTTACTGAGCAGATGTCCTTCCTGATGTCATGTGGAGTTTGCAGATTTTTTTTTCTTTGTGCCCTAGGAGAAAATATTTGACACTATCTAGGATTGAACCCTCACACAATGCAATAATTGCAGGCTAACTCTGCCCACAGTTTGGAGTTCAATCCTGATGGAGGCTCAAGGTTGACTCAGCCTTCCATCCTTCCTAGGTCGGTAAAATCGGGATCCAGATTGTTGGGGACAATATGCTGACATTTGTAAACCTCTCAGAGAATGCTGTCAAACGCTATGAAGCGGTATATAAATCTAAATGCTATTGTTACTATATATGTCAGACTTTTTGTCTTCTATCACCGTCGGTGCAACATCTTTGTACTAGTAGCTCCACATATTTGCAACCTCTACTCACATTGAGGCTGAAGCTATGTTTTGTCCTCTGCCCAGTAGCTCAGTTGAAACTGCACAGAAACTGCTCATCCATAAGATTCAGGTGCACATTGGTGAAATTCACACTAGCCACTGATCCTCCTCGCTCAGTGATGGCAAACCTTTTTGTTGTGGTGTGCTGCATCCACAATGCAATGCCCCCTGCCCCCTCTGCACATGTGTGCGCAACCCTCCCCTTACCTGCACTGCACATGCCTCTCAGCTGATTTTCATATCATTTGAGGACATTTTCGCCCTCCCGGGAGCTCAAGGGAAGTCTTTGCAGCCTTTGGAGGCTGAAAAATGGGGCCATTTTCAGCATTTCTGGCTTTGGCACTTCCAGTTTTGGCACTTCCAGTATTTCTGGAAGGCCTGTTTATCAGTCTCCAAAGGCTGCAGAAGCTTCTCTCGAGCCCCCGGGAGGGTGAAAAAGTCCTCAAACGGGCTGAAAATCAGCTGGGAGGCATGCGCATGCACAGTGCAGGTAAGTTTGCCTGGGGCTCATGTGCCCGCGCAAATGGCTCTCTGTGCCACTTGTGGCACATGTGCCATAGGTTAGCCATCATGGTCCTAGCTCCTATCAGCTACAGGTAAGCCCTGCATTCACTACCCGCAGTTGGTAGACAGCTATATCTCTCCTTCAGCTATGTTGCTGCCAAGGCCTCTGCTATAGGGGTGGGCAAAATACTACATACATTTTTGGTGGTGGTTCTTTTCCTTACCATTGCTTTAACCATTCTGCTCCTGTCATAGCAATAGTTTGTCACAAAGGTGCAGAGACTTGTTTAATAAATTCAGCAATTGCCAGAGATTACCATAGCCATGTCTCTTTAAATCAGACTCTCCTAATTTGTGCCCCCCCCTCCCATTTTGAGGGACATTTTGGCTGGGAATGATGGGAGGTACTCTTCCAACTCATTTGGAGAGTGCCAGGTTGGTGGGGAGGCTGCCTCAGCTCACTTCTTTTCTTTCTCCTACAGGTGCTGAATTGCCAAGCTGGCCATTAAGCTGAGCTACATTGGGAAGTGGCCTGTGGTCTGGCATCAAAGGCTGTTGAATGAAAACAAATGGGAAACTCCCACTGGGTGTCCTTCTGCTCTATCTTCTGAGCTTTCCTGAATTATGGCCAAGTATGACTAGGCCAACATCATTCCATTCTCCTCTTGTAGCCAAGAAAAAAACAAACAAACCCAAAGTCGGCAGGCAAATTCCTAGTCATTCAGGAGGCTTGGATCCCTTTATGAGCATTTTCTATTATATGAAAGCACTATTGTACAATATTTGACATTTCCTTTCATTATTTGCCCTCAACGTTGATTTTAGGATTCCGGCTGCAACTCACATTGTGGTCAATTATCCTGCAGGAGGATGTGCTACAGGAGGGCGGTAAGATTTTATATCTTGGGAAAACATGCCAATGTGCTTTGTGTTGACACAAAACTATAATAATATTAAGTGTTCATTGTACGAAACTCATTAAATACACAGTTAAGGATTAAACGTCTCATGAAACAGTGTATTTCCATGGGATGTGTGAAGCTGCATAAAAATTGTCTCCAGAAGCTTATGGAAAAAGCAATCTAGTATATTTTTCTACAAATATTGTGTCTATGAGACTGTACTTAAGCTACATTCTCCAGCATTGCTCCAATTGCCTCCTAGGAAATCGATTTAGTGGTGGGGCGAGTTTCAAGTAATAATGCTAAAGTCTTTTGCAATCAGGAACAATGTCTTCAGAAGGAGAAAGGATCTTTTGGAGTGGAAAGCAGGGAGAGCGAGATGGGAGAACAGCAACGATGGTCTTACATTGTCACAAATCTGAGATGTACTTATGAATCATGATCTAAAAAGCAAGGCCAGGCAAAATCCACCTACTTTCTATTGTGCCTTCTCTGATATTTTTCACTCCCCACTCCATTATGTAGTTATGTCATAGTTTACATTTCCTTGTCCCATTTATGAATGATGCCATAAAAAAAATAGAACAGATTAAAACTGGCCCCAAAAGATTTGCGCTTTCTTTTTTTTTTTAAAGAAAATTTTATTAATTTTCTACAAACAAAACATTAAAACATTCAACTCTCGTATGTACATCCAGTGTGTCAGTTGGTTCATCATTTTTGTGCATTCATTCTGTAGTCCCAGTTACAATTATGTTACATAACAACTCATATTATCAATCCAAACTTATATATTCGATAATCACTAAAAAAAGATTTGCACTTTCAACTGCGAGAGATTAGAACTGGAGGTGAGTGTTCCTAAGAGCAGGAATCTAACCTGACCAGTGAGGAACAAAGTAGGTTGTGTAACTTTAACAGGAGATTTGTTTACCTAAATTACAATATAAGAATAGGCAAAACCTATAGCTAGCTAACTACATCCTAACAGGGGGAGAAGCAAAGATATTTTGTGCGCTGGGTGTCTGGGAAGAAAGGCTGAAGGAAGTGGCAATTATCAATCTCTTGGAGAAAGACTAGTGACAGAGTAACAAAAAAAGAGAACACTGAATAAACCCTTCTCTGTGTTTACATCCTACCGCCCCCTTGTACTCAATATATCACAAGGCATTGGAGAACCACTGCCATTGGATTTACACCCCTAACTGGGTTAGAAACAGGGTGAAGGCCAGAAAATTGATAATTTATTAGATTAATAATGCCTAGTTTCAGTTACATACAATAAATCTCTTGAAACCATATTCGACTGCTGCGCTAGGTGCAGGTAGAGGAAGTATGGGTGTTGCTTTAGTACATCTGGAAAGAAGCAGTTGGAAGAATGTGGTTCTACCACTAAGCAAGTCTCTGAATCATTCCAGCTAAGTATCCAAAACAAGAGCTTCATTCTATTAGCAGAAGGCAAGTATACTGGACTGTTGGTGATAATGTGATAAATGATGGTGTTAGGTAGCAAAAAAGGGGCACTGATAAGATCAATGCCACACAGGAGTCAATTTACTGTAATTTTGGAAGTTGATGGAGAAAATGCATGAAAAAAATTGCTTTCTGTTCCCAGTAAAGTCCTTCGGCATGAAAGCCGTCATCTCTTTCAGAAGTTGGTTTTGTAGTGAAGAATTCTGAAAGTATTGATAGTCACATCTTTCCAATCACAGCTATACTGTCTTGATCATTCTTATAGAGCTGTGGTTTCACCTTCATGCAAATGACCACATAAAAATGCAATCTGATTGCTCCCAGCACAGAAGCCAGGTGGAAAGATGCTTCTTTCTGAATTTATCTTTGTTACTTCAGAAAATTATGGAAATATGTATGGAATTCTTAAGAAAATACTTTCCCTATGCAGCTATTAGGGCTGAAGTATGCACACTTGCAGAATATTTGGAATCTTCTAGCATCATTTCCAACTAAGAAATGTTACATTCTACTGGGGTACAGCCTCTTTGTGGTGGAATTTCCAGTTAGACTAGAGCAGGGATGTCAAACTGGCGTTTCACGGGCCAAATGCATCATACACAGGCCACGCCTACCCCAGCTCCCTAAAGGAAAAAAAAACACCGCGAAACATCACGTGATGGCAATGTGATGAGTTTGACACCCGTGGACTAGAGGGAGTGGTCAAGAGGCCCAGAGTTTAGTTCATTGCACTACAGCAGACAACACAGGACAAATCTCCCCCAGAATCCTTGAAGCCTTATCTTTCCATTCCAAAGGGAATGCAGTCAGCATGAGAAAATTCTTGTAACATAATAATAAAACCACTACTGAAACTCTTCACAAGTGGTTCTGGTTACTTTGCCTGACACCTATAGATCTTACCTACCTACCTATAGAAATGTTATTCAGTCCCCTTCCTTCTCCATGTAACAGTTTTATTTAAATAGGGAAATCTGTGACTTGTTCAAATTTACAGTTAGCCGAAATACAAGATTGGAATTCAGTTTGTCTCTGGCTTGATTGGACCAACTATGGTTTATAAAATCAACATTTCCCATTCTGGAGCCCAAATGGAAACTCTGGATTATTTCAAACTGCAAATGTCTTTGTGAAGAAAGGGAGATGTTCTGCCTTGTGTTATCCTTGTTGCTCTAGCCCTTTTAATCTAGCCTCCCTTGATCAGCATGCCTCATTAATGTCATCAAATGTAGCCATTCATCACAGCTACTTAAATCCTAAAAGCCTCTAATATTCTAAACTTCTCTGGGCAGCTCAGCTGTGGCAGGAATGTTTTGTGAGATAGAAGATACCATTGGTAGGCACCCTGTGAGAGCAGCTAAATATTGCATCACCATCACCACAATATAAAAGTCATTTTTTTTAATTTTCTAGAATTGCTTATATGGTTATGTACCTAAAGTAAGCTGCCACCAACAGTTCCAGAGATAGCAAATAACTCTTGGTCTTAGAACCCTCTGAGTGCCCATTGCTCTTTGCCTAACAGGCCCACTCCATCTTTTAAAGCTCCCTGTGCTGGCATCTGCATCTGATGGCAGAGAAATCCACTGGTGAAAAAAAAGATTTGGGTTAAAAAAAGTGTATGCTTTTTTTGGTCACAAATTTCTCAATGTGCAGTTTTAATAAACGGACTGAATGATGTTGATGTGAGAGAGGGAGAAAACCTCTTACCTAAGCATTAGGAAAGCAGGAATTCTCACTGACGCACATATGCTCAAGATGTTGAAAACAACATCTGTTTATCGAAGGTGCTGATGTGAAGAAAGTCAACCTCTGGTATCATCTTGCATGATAGTAAAAGCAGCCATTCACCAGGTGCAGCTTTTTCCCTTCATTTACCTTACTGCATTTTCAGGCCAATATAGGCCATTCCTAATGGAAACATTCAGCCCAGGAGAAGACTACAGGTAGGCAGTTTGTTTAGTGGTTGTTTGAAGGTACAGTGGCACTGAAAAAGGTAATTTATGACCATTTTTCATGCTCAAAACCATTGCAGCATCGCCACGGTCACATGATCAAAATTAAGCTGCTGAATTCATATTTATTTTCATATTTATAGATAACTGACTCATATTTAGGACAGTTGCCATGCTGTGGGGGTCACCTTCTGCAAACCTTCTGGCAAGCAAAGTCAATGAGCAAGCGGGACTCACTTTCCAACCATGTTACTAACTTAACAATTTTAGTGATTCTCTTAACAACAGTAGCAGAAAAAGTTGTTAAATGGGGCAAAATTCACTGAACAACTGTCTCACTTAGCAACAGAAATTTTGGGCTCAATTTTGGTCATAAGTCAAACACTACGTATAGTCTTTAACCACCCCTTCCCTCTCTACAGGACCAGAAATGAATTCCAGAAGTGAAGGCCACTGTCTCTACGCCTCTCTTATTCTCCAGGCTCTCGTGTGATGCAGTTTGAAGGCCAGGCTATTGTAGCTGAGTGGCAAAAGTCTACATGAGCCCTAGATGGCAGTCAATAGAAAAAGAAACCCGATTCTTATTAATTAACCCAAGGAAAATCAAAGCAAAACTCTCAAATACTGTATTTGTATGACACTGGGAAGAAAACAAACCAGAAAGTATCAATGAAAGAAAAAAACATTGTTTCAAGATCAAATCTGGGTCAGTCTCGGGGACCAGAGGATTACTCTTCTGAGCTTTTGGGCTCATTGTTTGTATGAAAGAGGAGTGAGGAGAAAAGAAACAGAAAATTCTGCATGCTGCTTGGTTACTTATAGGGTGAATATGAAGGAGGGAATGTGTTGTAGTATTTTGTCTAGACATCTATGGGCATTCCTTCCCTTTCTTTTCTTTTTTTTAATTAGCTTTTGGAAATGTCCTTTAATTTGGAATTATCAAAGAGCACGCATTTCTAGCACATAATAGGAAGGATAAGTATTGTAGAAAATTAGCACCCACCCCTCTCTTGGAAGAATGAAATATTCTAGGAAATATTAAAAAGGCAGAATATTATCTTTCCCTGGATGAGAAAAGAACATGTTTTTAAAGACAAAGCAGCTCCCTACAGCTTCCTGCCCCCCCCCCACCTCAGCTCCAAGGTGATGGGATTAAGACATGGCCCTCAGGACATGATAGGATTAGCCCACTACCTATCTAACAGTGTGGCTCACTGCATTGTGAAATCACCTGGGGATATTATATCAGCCCACAGTTCAACCAGACTTATCTCAGACAAAGTCCTAGGATTTGCACATAACCCCTACAGCAGCCAATAGGCTACCTGCCCTTGCCACAGGAACAGGTAGCTCAAATTCAAAGCCCAAGAGACAGTATAAATCTCTCTCTCTCATTCTCTCTCTCTCTCCACCCCCTCCCTCCCTCTCCTCCCTCTCCTCCCTCCCTCCCTCTTCCTCCCCTCCTCCCCCCTCTCTCTTCTGTGTGGTCATCTACCCAGGATTGCACATGTTGGTGGTTCTGCTTCACCATTAAACCATCCTTCCAAGCAGCCTCCATGTTTCCAGTGTCTTTCTTCCCACTTGGAACTAAACCCAAATGGACATTTCTTCCAACAGTATTATGTACTTTGCACCTTGATGTCACTGTGATATGAATATTAGCGGCAAATGAAATGAGGATCTTCAACATTTTTGGGCATAGCTGGGCAATATGATGGGGGAAATGACATCACCCTCAACACTGGTCTGTGTATTTTGGTGAGTGAATATTTCACCTCATTTTTTTTTATTGAAATAAGACTTTGAAGTGGAGGTGCATTTAGTTTTAGGGGTTTAAAAAAATGTAAAGGCTATCTTCCATCACAGTCCTCCTTTCTTAGGCATTTGAATTGGCACCATTTCAAGAAAAAACTACCTTTTTCTTGCCTTGGGAGGCTGATTTGACTTCTTCTTTTACAATTTTACTCTGCTGAAGTTCTTTTCTTTCCATTATTTTATTTTGTCTTTTTTTTACTCCATATATTGAAGTGGTTTGAGGCAGAAGTGGTATTCAGCAGGTTCTGACCAGTTCTGACCAGAGAACCAGTAGCGGGAATTTTAAATAGTTTGGAGAACCGGCAAATACCACCTCTGACTGGAGATTTTACAGTATCCTTTCCCTGCCATGCCCACCAAGCCACGCCCACAAAACCATTAGTTAAAATTTTTTGAATCCCACCACTGGTTTGAGGGGCTGATCTTTTGTTATGCCAAATGTCCCTTGCCCAGGGCGGGACAAGTTTTCTTAAAGAGATGCTGCAGAGATGCATAAGTTTTCTTAAAGAGATGCTCATGGAGACGGATGAAGCTGATGAAGTCTACATGCAGGAAGTAATGCTAAGTGTGACTGGGAGGAAAGGAAAGACTCACCGTGATGGTGCGGTTTTGATTTTCCCGGCAGCACAAGGTGCTGCAAACTCATTGCTTTCTGCAAATGAGCCCGCTTCTTAAGGGGGACGTTACTTTTCATTAAGATAAAGCTCCTTAAATCCCTTCTTAATTCTTTTCTTTGTGCCAGAAAGAAGCAGTTCTCCATACTTTTCACAATGAATGTTTACTAATGGATATGGTACTGAAGATTTCCCTTAGGATGCAGCCTTAAGAATAGAATCGCTAAACAACTAAGATTCCTACTTCCATGAATTAGCTGAATGAGCTAATCCTCGCAAACAGATAAAAATTTAAGATGGGATATTATCAAGATTTTTATCTTACTGCTTGGATCTATATAGATCCTGCATATTGGGAGTGCATACAATCTGAGATAATAGGAAGACCCTTTGTGCCTTATTAGTCAACATATTTTAAGCTCATTTCTTAAATTTAGTGCAACTGTAGTTGGATTCTTTTTTAAAAAGAACACTTGTTATTTTGTAATTTTGCATTTAAGCCCAGATAATAAACCACGTATTAAATACTAATGAAATATACAATTGTGTATTCTGTCTGAGCCTATAATGGTTACCCTTTCTACAATCCTCTTGGCACCAGTTTATAGAAAAAGAATATAATTAAAGTTTAAAGCATGGACTAAATTTATTTCCCTGAAAATAAAAGACAACTTAAATTCGATAAGATATTTTATATCATTCAAACAACATGAATGCAGAATAGATACTAAAAAAAGGGTAAGTTTGTTGCCATAGTTCAGCATATCTAGATTGACTGATACAAAGGTGGGAAACACCCCCACCCACCCACCCCCGGTGATATTTTCCAAATAAAAAGAAAATGTGAAAATGAATTCATGAGTGTAGAGTGGTATCTACTCTTTGAGCTTTATTAAAACCAATCAGTGGAATTATGAAATTAAAACATTGCATTGCCCTCAAATTGAAATTGAATTGAAATGTATTCCATCCATCCATAGATTGGCAAAAAATATAAATACACACTCACACATTCACACTCAACTGAAACCAGATTTTTTTCTCCTGGGTCTGATGAATAAACAAGCTGGAAAAAAGTTATGGAACAGTATTTTTACATGTGGTGACTGCAGTGAGATTACTGTACGCACAAAGATGGAAAGATTTGGCAATGCCAATGACAGAGGAATGGCTGTTGAAGATGACAGAACTTGCTAACATAGCCAAACTAACTTGATTTGATTATAGAAAATATCTACATTTTTTGGTGGCTGAAACCCTTATGGACATTTTGCGTAAGAAAGGGAAAAAAACCCCCAAACTTTTGGTTTATGGTTTTGATTATTAGCTAGAAGAGATTATAAGAAGAGATTCATATTGTAAAGTCAAAAAGACAGGTCCATTTATAATTCTACTTATAACTGTTATAAAGAAGATTATAATGTGTTTGTGTGTTTGTGTAAAGGTTTCCTGTCCAGTCGTTTCCAACTCTAGGGGCTGCTGCTCATCTCTATTTCTTAACTGAGGAAAGACATTTCCATGGTGGAACTTTGTTATTATATATGTTGACTGCAGCAAGACTATTGTATGCACAAAATGGAAGGACACTTTGGTTCCTACTATGGACAAATGGTTTCAGAAGTTGATGGAGTTGGCTGAAATGGCAAAATTGACCACTTTGATAAAAGAAAAGAACATAAGTACTTTTGTTTCCACATGGAGACCGCTTCTGAACTTCGTACTTGATGTGGAAAAGAATGAAAATCTGACTTTGAGTTTTACCGATTAGACTGATAGATCATTATAGAAATGGCTTGTTCATGTTATGAAAAAGCAAAAAGTTGTGATTTCATGTTAATGCCTTATTTTACTGTAACAGAGAGAGTCAGAAATCAATGCTTCTTTTTCTTTTTTTCCCCCTTATCTTTCCTCGCTTCTCTTTCCCTTCCCCCACCGCTGTTTTTGTATTTTATAATATTTTATCATTCAATAAAAAAGTAACTTATAAAGGCATTTCCATGGCCATGTGGCCAGAATGACTATATGACTATACGCTCTTACCTCCCCATCAAAATGGTGCCTATTTATCTACTCATGAACTGGGGATGAGACGGGCACATGGCAGAAAAATATTATATTGCCTGGGCTTATTTTGCCATGTTTGGATGGAAGAATCTACTAACGACTGAGGGACTCTTTCAACTTTCTGGATGGGATAAGTATAAATAGCAATAGCACGTACACTTATATACCACTTCACAGTGCTTTACAGCCATCTCCAAGCAGTTTACAGAGTCAGCATATTGCCCCCAACAATTTGGGTCCTCACAAAACAGGAGTAAGGTGAATCAGGAGGTAGGATATGTGAGGAGAGATCATCAGGAAGCTGAATACCAGCAGCAATAGCTTTCTTGGCTAATTGTCACTCCCCAAAACAAATTCATACCAAAACTGATATATTTAATTTCATGACCATGTTGTCAACATTCTCATCATTAGCACTGGCTTAATAATCTCATTTTTAAAAAGGCTTTAGTTCTTCTATTTTTTTTTCCAGAATGGCATAGATCTTTTTTCTACATTTCTTTTTGATGTCTATGGAATTCTCGGTCATCCAAGTCATGGTTCTCCCAAAGGTGCTTGAAAAAAGCTCTGAAGAAGCTGCTTAGATGAGAAGTGAAATGTCTTCAAAGAAAAAGTCCAGTTTGTTAGGGATAACATTGTTTACCCTAACTGGTTTAGGTAAAATAATAAATATGTAATCATAGTTTGTTAGTTAAAGTGTCTGCAACTTTAACTGTAGGAATGTAATTAAGGGAGTGGTTGTGAAAGCACCATAAAAGAAGCAAGGAACGTCAGCTTGCTCTCTCTGGCTTGATGATCCCTAATTACTGGATGAAGACTACGTTTTTTCCTTACTCGAACGGGAGAGAGAAAGGACTGTTGATTTATTGGAAGTGAACTTACATAGGATATTTTACACGGACTTTGCTAATTGAATATCCTTGAATGGACTGACTAAAATGATACATGACTAATGGACTGTTATTCTGACTATGCTATAAACTCTAAATGGAATAAACTATATTTTTGATAGCACAAGCGTATCTGTTATTTTTACTGTATGTTAACAAACATACAAACTTATCTCACACATTTATCTGTATGCCTATCTGACTAACGCTGCACATTCTGTTTAGCTTGTCTCCTTAACCCTGGTTGGGGAACCCAGGCTTAACACAATTGCCTCTTGAAAAAAACACCTTTGGGATTTCTTTTTGATGACATTTTTTTAAAATCTTACTTCATGGTTATGGAATGTCAGGCAGTGGTGATAATTTTGCTGTGATTATTCTGCTTCATAGCTTCCCTGCTCTGTAGCCTTTCCAGTGACCTGACTGGGAAAAACAAATAAAGACAAAAACCCATGGGTATAAAAGTTCCCTTTGATGGCTTCCCATGGGTGAAATAGTAGCACGAGAAGATGGGTGGATCTACTAGATAAATGATTGTCCAGTGAAAGGCAGCACACATCACATAATTAAGAAAAGTGCCACAACCCATAGCCTATCCATATGAATGTTGATGCAATCTTCATTTCCTCTGGGGAAAAATCTCATAAGCAACTTTTTTTTTTGGGGGGGGGATGTAATGAGTCAAGAAAGAAGGGGAAACAATAACAGGGCAATTAATAGAAAAAAGGGTGGCAGACACACTGCAATTCTGTTTTTTCATTTAATAGAAAATAGGGTGGCAGACATACTGCAATTCTGTTTTTTTCCTCTCCTCTCCTCCCCTCTCTCCTCTTCTCTTTGTTCCTCTCCCCTCCCCCACTGCTCTTTGTTTCCTTATTTTTCTTTTAACTCTTTATATTTGTTGAATTGAAAATCTGTAATAAAATATCAAGGAAAAAAAACTGGAGGCATTTTGAACTAATTTAAGGGGATTGGTAGAGGAAAATAAATACTAAAGAAAATGTAATTCCATACTTGTTCCACAGTTCCAGTTTGACTGAAGCTGAATCAAGATCTAGGAGCTGGGTGGGGCAGAGGCAGAGGTGGTATTCAGCAGGTTCTGACCAGTTCTGGAGAACCGGTAGTGGAAATTTTGAATAGTTCAGAGAACCCGGCAAATACCACCTTTCCGACTGGAGATTTTACAGTATCCTTCCCCTGCCACGCCCACCAAACCACGCTTACTAAAACCAATAGTAAGAAAATTTGAATCTCACCACTGGGCAGAGGTCTAAGAACTAGGCCACAAAGGCCTCTTCCACCCATAGTTTGGTATTGTTCAGGCAGATTTGTTATTATCTGACCAGAAAGAATGCTGGATCTTGTCCCTGGGTTTGGAGAAAGTTGAGGATGCCTCTTCTGAATTCTAAAGAGTGTTTCTGAAGAGGTCTAAAGTGGAACAGGATTGTTGTTGTTTTTTAAGTGTATTCATTTCAAACCAGACTGGCATTCAGTTGAGAACAGTAAATCTTGCTGCACTTGTTTAACCTGAGTCGAGGCCATTTCTCATCTATGTGTGAAGCTAAAAATAATAAATCAGGAAGGAAACTGTGAAGAAGCTATTTATGTGTGCCTTCCCTCATACCTGGGAGTTGTCAGCAACCTGTTTTTTATAGTAATTTAGATTTCAATGTTGCCATTCCATTCTCTCACATTTAGTTATTTTCCCTCACAGTTATACATAACCACATTCATAATCATGTCACCCAGGTATAATATCCATAGATTTATTCATGCATATAATATATGCACATGATTAAATTTGAAAAGGTTTCTTTCACAGATATTGAGGTTTTTTTTTCAGAATTGTTATTGTCAGACACACACAGAAAAACATAACCCAAAGAATATAACTGACTGTACACCATAGGTAGTCCTCCACTTATGACCACAATTGAGCCCAAACTTTTTTGTTGTTAAGTGAGACATTTATTAAGTGAGTTTTGCCCCATTTTATGACCTGTCTTGCCACAGTTGTTGAGTGAATCTAGCTTCCCCATTGATTTTACTTGCAAAAGGTTGTAAAAAGTGATCACATGACCTTGCAACACAGCAATGGTCATAAGTATGAACCAGTTGCCAAGTATATGAATTTTGACCAAATGATCATGGGGATGCCACAAAGATCGTAAGTGTGAAAAATGTAGTCAATTTCATTATTCAGAAAAATTGAGAAAAATTTCATTTGTTCAAGCTAGGTAACATCACCAATGCTGACCTGTGATGACCCAGGGTGGGATACATAATAAACACAGTCACAAAAAAAAAACAGGTGAAGCCCCTTTTATTCCTTCACTTTGCTTCCAAACTCCAAATATCCTTGACTGGAGACAAAACACTCTCACACAAGCAGTTACAAGAAGGAGAAAATGCCGTTTAAATTATAAAGAATAAAAAACAACACAAACCAGGCAAGATAAGGGCTAGAAGACGTCCACAGATATCAGAACACATACTGTGAAGGACGCCAAACTCAGAGAGGAACAATAAACTAGAGATATTTCCATGCTTTGTTTCCAGCACTCACCCATACGGATATCCGTCCTCTTATCCAGTTGTCACAGCTGCAGCCCATGAAGAGGATCAAGGCCCTCTCCTCCCCAGTAGACCACCTCTCTCTCTTATCCTCTCCTCCCTGCGTGCCCTAGGATGGAGAGGGGTGGGCCTGAGTCTTCCTCTGACTGCCCAGCCAGCCTCTGCCCTTCCCCAGCCTCCTCACAACCTCCGGAGCCATACTTCCAATCCTGTTGGCTGTTTGTCCTCTCCCTTAGAGTCAGTCTCAACCAGTCATGATCTCTCATACATTATATTCTTTAAAATCCTTAACAATTAGTTAGCATGGGATATTCCAAGTGTTAATTGTAAAGTTCTTAAAAATAATTAATATCTACTTTAACAATAATATATATATTTGTTTATAAAGACACTGTAGACTTAAAATATATCCAAACCCATTTCAGTGTTGGAGTAAAACTGAGAAGTTTTACATGATGCAAATACACCTGAATCAAATTATGAAATCAAGAGATGTAAGAGGATTAATGCTGATAAAGAATGAATAATGTAACATTTTTATTTTGTTTTCCTTACCTAAGAGATGTGCTATGGGGAAGAGAGCAATTATGTTTTAACTGGAGACAGATATAAGTTATTAAAACTGGTTTTTACCTGTTTGGAATGAAGGGGGTAGTTCTCTTTTTTTCTTTCTCTTTTTTAGCTTTCCTTTCCTTTTCCCCCATACCTCTTTCTTTTTTTATTTTTTTGTCTGCATTTTTTGTAGTTTGTATTGATTTTTATTCTTTACATATATAATTCTTAATATAATTATTTTTTAAAATAGAATAATGATTCCAAAATATTTAAAAGAAATCAAATAAGCAAAATTCTAATTTTCACATAGAGGCTCCAATGTTTTAGATGCAAAAAGTACAAGTGATTTACTCATTAATTCAATAACCCAATTATATAGCCACCTCTTGCACAATATCAATAGTTTTGGTACATGGCACATGTGGTTTTCAATTACATATTATTAGCTTATAAAAGAATTTATGTCCCACTCCTGCCACTATTATACTTTCTGCTTGTCTGCAGCATTAAATTAAAAATAAGAGTATGTCCTTTGACATCCTAGATGAGCTCTATGAAACATCTTGATGCATGTCGAAATAACTCAATTTGTAATAATCATGGCAGAAGGATAAGATGACTTCTGTTAATCCAATTGCAAAAATAAAATAAAATAAAATCCAAAGCTGGCCATTTTTTAAAAGAATTTCCACTGCTGCATATCAAAGGCCTTTTTTAATCCTGGAAAAATATCACTGCTGATTTTGATTGTGGATGTATTTAAATAGATTATATTAATTAACAATCTAGCTACTACACACTTTCAACCTTTTATCAAAGGATCTATTAGATGGATAATTAAAGTCTGATATATAGTCCATATGCCGAGGTCACTGTCAATATTTCATCATCAATATTTAATATGGGAATTGGACAATTATTTGCAAAATCAGTAGGATATATACTACCTTTCAAAATAAGTGATATCAGCCATACTAAACAAGATGTGAAAAGACTCATTAAAAAAGAGTCATTATAAAATTCCAAGTTCTTGGAGGAAAAACATAGTGAAATAACCATCAGAAGCAGGAACTTTTCCTGCTGTCATAGATTTAATAGCAACAGCACTTAGATGTACATACCACTTCACAGTGCTTTACAGCCCTCTCTAAGCAGTTTACAGAGTCAGCCTATTGCCCCCAACAATCTGCATCCTCATTTTACCGGCCTCAGAAGGATGGAAGGCTGAGTCAACCTTGAGCCAATCAAAATCAAATTGCTGGCAGTCGGCAGAATCAGCTTGCAATATTGCCTTCTAACCACTGCACCACTACAGTGGTTAGAATGCAGTATTATACTATATGGTACTTAAAATTTCAGCATTTAAAATGCAGTATTTATTATGCAGTATTATATGGTATTTCTAATTTCTTGGATAGATAGACACTCATAATAGTTTTTTAAAATATTACATAAAATAAATTCCTTCCTCAATTATATTTGACAGCATTGTACAATCAAAAATAAGTATGAAAAAATCTTCATTTATGAAATCAGAATCATTGTGGATTTTACTCTGAGCATCTTTGGTAGAAAAACACTACTATTTTGTTGCAGTCATTTTATTTGCGAGGCCAATAGTTTACTAGATATTTCTCATTGAGCCTAATATTTCTATATACAGTTCCTATTTAATGCTCACAAAAACTTCATGTAATTTTAGTATCGGTCATTTTTTTTTGTGTGTGTGTAAATTTTATTTGAGTTTTCACAAAGAAAAAAAAATACAAATAAAACATCTTATTTGAAAGTAGTGTAATCCCAGGTTACATTTCTTCATACAGACACAAATTCAGGTTCATGCTCATTTTTATATTCGATTCCATATCTTATTACTATTTTACATTTTCTGCATAGCTTCTCCCCTCTTTTAATTTTCTCAATTTTATTTTAATTATCTCGTCTCAATTCAAATCATTGTATTTATATTTTTTGTCTGTCCTGTTTCAATTATCTATTATCTTTTCTCATTAAACAAAATTTCTCCTGTTGTTACTGATTGGAGTATGACGCCTTTATATCTTTTCCCTAAAGTTGTAACATTCAATATAATACATAACTTCCATTCAGATTCTGCTTGGTACATTCTTAAAATACACACTGTATTCTTAAAAAAAGAAAAAATTATAAATGTATATAATTAAAACAACATTGCATTCCAATTCAATTCTATCATTAATATTAATATTCATTAAAGTTTTAACATCTTTAACATTACTTTTCAATTAAATATCATACTTCTATGGGAACAATATAAGCTTTTCATAGTTAATTCCCCCCCTCTTCACTTATATTTTATAAAACATTAACTAATTAAAATGTTCCCGTTCCTTCCTAAATCAATTTTCTCATTTATTTTATTTCATTTATTTTATTCACAAACATTTCACTAAATTACACTAACTATTTTATCCCTCATTTTAATCATACGTTGTTTCCAATTTTCTAAAGTTATTTCTATTACTAATAAAACAATACAATCTTATGTACCTTTACAGAATCCCTTTTTCAGTTAAATTTTCACCCATTATCTCTAAATAGGTCCTGTTTCTCTAAATCTTATTCCGGTCCTTTGTAACTTCTTTTCCTTTCCTTCTTCCCTCTCTTCTTCTTTCTCTCCTTTTAACCCCCTTGTCTCTCTACCTCTATTTCTCTCTTCTGTATTCCCCTCTTCTGTTGCTTTCCAGTATTATACTTATTTTTTGAATTATTTTTCTTTTCTTTGGTTGTTTTTTTAAGTCTTAAATTCTCCATTCTCTTTCCCTCCTTTCTTTTTCTTCCCCACATAAAATTGCTTGTTCATTAAAGATGGCTTCTTCTTTGTCCCAGTCTTGTTGTTCAGACGTTTCTTGTTGTTTCTCATAGTTCCAAATCTCCATTTCTAAGAATTGAAAAACGAAGCCAAAAGAACCTCTCCCTCCTTGTGCATCTTCTTTGTACTTTTTAAGTTCCATTTTCAATTCATCCAGAAGTGGTGCCATTGTATAAATTTTTAAACAACCACCCGATTGATTTTAGTCATTCAAATATAATAACCAAGAATCCAAAGATCACCAAATAATCCAAATATACGCAAGCTGTTTCTTTTTTGCTCTTTTTTTTCCACTTTCTCTTCCTGGGGTTACTATTTAGTTGCAAAGTTTCAGTTAAAATGTATCTTTTAGAAGTCTTGTTGAAGTTTTACTGTAGATTCTTTTTAATTTCAGGCAGTCTCCTCCCTCTTCCAGATCCTGCCCTTATTCTTTTTCTCTCCCTTCCTGCTTATGAAAAAGAAAAATTTTAATGTTCAGAAATCTTTATTATCCCTTTGGCATTTTGTTTTATTTTCAGCTTAATTGCCTATTGATGTCAAAGCGGATTTTTCCGATTTCTTATTTAAGTCTCTTAGTTGTCAGTATAGGAAAGGAGAGAGAAGAAAAAAAAAGCCAAACCTTTCCCTTTTCACTTTCCTTCGCTGCTTCCGACTCTTGGGAGCGATGTTATTTTTTGTAAGTTTAAATTCCAGGGTACCTTAGTTGTTGCTTTTACAATTTAACCTGGTCAGCCAAAACTTTCACTTCTTATCTTCCTCCTGCACATTCTTTTCCACTCGAGTTCTCCTTTGTGGTGGCCATTTCTGACCACCGCTACAACTGCCTTCGGGAAAGGGAGTAATGGCCAGCTGAGGAGGAGAGATGTGGCTCTCCTCAACCCTGCTGGCGGTCTCCTCCCTCTTCACCACCTCTATGGGGTGGCTTAGCCCCAAAACCAGCTGGCTCGGGGCGCTCCAGCGGCGAGCCCAGACAGAAACTGTGCACAATCACGGATTTCTGTCTGTCGCCGAAGCCCTTCAAACTGGAAGTCGGTATCAGTCATTTTTGTATATGTGCTCAAAAGATATATCAAACTGCAGTGATAATTTGATTGCAAATAATGGGAACTACCTCTACATGAATATACAAGATTCTGTAGATAATCTATTTGGATTTTCCCTTTCCAAAACCCGCTGGTTAAGCCTACCACTCTGCTTATAGAATAAGAGGCAGGAAACTGATTTCAGATCATTTATTTGAGCAGCATTATGTGTGAACCCAGCCCAGGGAAACTAACAAAATGCAGTATGCTTCCAACCCACTCTGCTTATGGGATACTCTGTTTTAGAGGCAGGTGGTTAATAGACCTGCCTCGCACTCCAATTTAATTGAAAAGACGGGTTGTGGTTAGTAAGTTAGCACACATTCATGTTCAAAATATATAATCATTAGTGGATCCCTTTTTAAAAATAAAACAGATACCACCAGAGTTGGAAGAATCTGTTATATGAATAGCCCATTCTACAAACCTAATGATGCTTAAGATGCTTTTGCAACATATATACACAGTTGCATTATAGCTTGTACCTCAGCAAAAATAAAATAAAATCGGACAGGAAAAAAATCAAGAAACTTTTCAATCAGAATAGAGCTGGAAGGGGCTTTGGAGGTTTTCTAGTCCAACTCCCTACTCAAGCAGGAGATCCTACACATTTAAGACAAATGATTGTCCAGTCTCTTCTTAAAAAGCTCTAGTGTTGGAGCACCCACAACTTCTGGAGCAGAAGTGGTATTCAGCAGGTTCTGACCAGTTCTGGAGAACCGGTAGCAGAAATTTTGAGTAGTTTGGAGAACCGTCAAATACCCCCTCTGACTGGAGATTGGGAGTTTGTAGCACAGCCAAGAGCCTGAGGTTCTCTAAAGGGCCAGCTGCTATGTTTTTCTGTCATGTCCTTCAATGGTGGGATTTTTACTACCAGTTCTATGGGCATGGCAGGGAAAGGGTACTGCATACCCACCCCTGCATACCCACCCTCTAAGGGAAGGTTACTGCAAAATCCCTATTCCCTCCCTATCCCACTAACCTGCTTTCCAGCTCTGTTCTCCTGTGTAGGGCAACAAAAGAAGACCCAGCCAATCAGCTGGAACTCAGGAGGCAGAGAATAGATGGGGGCGGGGCCAGTCAGAGATGGTATTTGCCGGTTCTCTGAAATACTAAAAATTTCCACTACTAGTCCTCCAGAACTGGACAGAACCTGATGAATACCACCTCTGATGTCCTTGCTGCGTTCATGTTGTCCCCCTTCCATGGATAAAACCAACTCATCTTGTCTTTAGATGTGCAAATGCTGTAAATTTCCCTTTAATTCTGACTCCCCTCTCAAGGGCTTCCAAGAGGCAGAAACTCAGTCAAGCCTTATTGGGTATTGCAGAAACCAGGAATAAATGCAAAAATGAGATAGGTAATATGGACCCCAATTTTTCTGCTGGTATTGTTTTCTGCTCGCTCAAGGATTGATGGAGAACACTGTCACTCAGAAATAAGGAAAGATGCATGAGTTGGCATTGGTTCTCCAAGATTTTATATAGAAATCTTTCTTAGTTTTGCCTTGTGGGTAGGAATTTCTTCTGGGATTTTATACATATAAGACCTATTTTATCTCTGAGGATAGTTCTAATATTAATTTTGCTTAGTAACAATGAAAAAAGCCCAGTCTTTATGCTGAAGCTGTTGTTACTGTACTAAAGATAAATTACTGAAAATAACTTTTAATATCATTTCCTTATAATTCCACTTTGCGTTCACTATGGTCATAGAAAATATGGGTTCTAATACAGATGTGACAAGAAAGCATTTCAGATAACTGTGGAATTTCTGTTTAAGATATTTGTACTTGTGAATGAATTCTCAGGCATGGTATAGTACAGGCGATTTATGCTCACTTACAAGACTGATTCTTTTTAAGGAAAAAAAAGATCTATTTGGAAGATTTCTGCCTAAATACAATGGCTCCCTCTGCAGTCCACAAATTATTCTCAGTAAATCCCACAAATATACATAGAGGTCATGCTAATATTTTAATTATGATAAATAATAATGATCTATTTATTTCATGTTAATTGCAATTTATTTTCCCATTGTATATAAGTTTATATGTATGTATATACAAACACAGAGGGAAGTGGTGCCAGCAGATTATTCAATTTCAAACTCATTTTGCAAATAACAAGTTTTTCCCAAACTACTATTATATTGACTGTACTACATTAAAAGTTATGCTCTGGTAAAATATTTTTAATGAATTATAATTGCTTAATCAATACATTAGTTGGATGCTGGCAACAATAAGCCCAGTTGTAACTCCAATACAACTCTGTTCATCATCTACCAAAAAAAATTAAAATCTTTTTTAAACATGATTTTGTTAAAAATTTCTACACCCCGCAAAATCTCAGTTTTTGAGTCTTACTATTGTTTCTGTGTTCTTGATATACTTTGTTTCTCAACTGTTTTGTAGTGTTGAGGCATGTTGAGAAGATATTGATCCAATATCACATGGAGGAAGTTACAAATATGACTGTATTTATTTCCTCTATTCCTATCTCCATTTCCATTGTCCCAGAACTTCTATACAAAGATAGCACATCAGAACTATGGTCAGCGTGCATGCACATGCCAAACTGAGTTTAATCTATAGAATTAGAATTAATATACATAATCCTTCTTCAATATGTTGATATTTTGATATAGATGAATGATGAAGATGGATACCTTATGGAATTTAGGACATGAAACTGAACTGGGACTTTAAAAACTGGCATCAGAAGAGATAATTTAAAGAGATATTCTGGAAAGTTTAGGCAATCTAGTATTGTGTTGAAGAAAAATTAGATCCTGACTTTGTTATATATTCAGAAGTAGGAAAATGGTGGTCTCCGTATATTGTTAGGTCTCTACTCATTGCTTCTGATCATACTCCCATTGGATGGCTCTGACAGAAGTTGGAAACCCATAACTCACTAGGATTGCAATGAAAATATTTGATATTCAATACTGTTGCATTTGAAACAGTTTATTTAAAGGTCTAAACAGGTAGTTGTAAACATCCCTGAAGTATTTTGAGCTTCAGCGATGATTAGAACAACCCGTTCTGGATTTGAAAGGCGGATTTCAAGCTCAGACCATTTTTTGAGTTTGAAACCTTTTGCATACCAGTACTTGATCACTACTTATGTTCACTTTAGTATTTTCCTACTCCTAGAAGGCAGTCCCTGGTATTAGATGCCTTTTTCTCCAAGACCAAAATATGGGATTTTTCTCCAATCTCCTTCCTCAAATGTGGTAGGCCAAAATGCGGGATAGCATTCAGCAGCAATCTACAATGTTAATAGATAGAGTGTGACAAAGATATTGTTACCTTCACTAAAGTTTGAAAGCATATCCAACTATGCTTTAATTGTGGTAATTGTAAATCTCAGCTGAGAAGGCTGGAAGGATGAATTCACACTGATATGAGTCACTTTAATGTTCAGCCCAACTGGTACATTGCTATCCAGGGAAGAACCTTTTTAATTTTACGTTTATATTGTACATTTCCTTTAAAGGGGATGACAAAGGCTGTTACTTGTACCTGTCTAGTTAATATTTAATGGTAGTTATTCTTGTGTGTCAGACAGGAACAATTTCACCATGCATACAGTGAACATGTTTCTCTGCACACACATGATTTGTGAATCTTTAAAAAAATCTATACTGCTCGATATCTACGTCTACAGGCTGAAAGACTAGAAGAAAGAAAAAGTCTGAAACCAAAATCACTCCAAGCTTGTGGCAAATGGTAGCTGACAATTATTAACCCAGGTTTTCCTGATGGCTTCACAAAATGCTCACGCTCTCTGAGGTTTTGTAACAGCTCTTACTTACAAAGTGTGTCTGCATTGATTGGAAGCAAACTGAAAGCAAAAATGATGGGGCTGAGAAAGCTGAGAAACACCATCAGACCCTGGCTGTATCAGCTTGTTATTTCTTCTGTCACTGAATTTCTCTGTCTTTTTGACTCTCTCAAGATTGTGCATGTAGTGGCAAGGGGTAAATTTTCCATTTTCAGCGAACAAGGTAAGCCCCAAATGGAAGATGGGCAATCTATCCTTTGGACTGATTTCAAAAGCAAGAAATCAACTTTGACAAAAATGCATCCCTAGCAACCTTCTGGATAGGAAGGAAATAGGAGCAGGGGAAAGGTGGTATTCAGCAGGTTCTGACAGGTTCAGGAAAACCGGTAGTGGAAAATTTGAATAGTTCAAAGAATTGGCAAATACCACCTCTGACTGGCCCTGCCCCCATCTGTTCTCTGCCTCCTGAGTCCCAGCTGATTGGCTGGGTCTTCTTTTGTTGCCCTGCACAAGAGAATGGAGCTGGAAAGCAGGTTAGTGGGGTGGGGAGGGAATGGAGATTTTGCAGTATCCTTCCCCCGCCACGCCCACCAAGCCACACCACACTCACCAAGCCAAGCCCACAGAACTAGTAGTAAAAAAAATTTGAATACCACCACTTGGGCAGGGGTTATTGCAGAGAAAGGGAGGGTCCTTGTGTCAGAAAGAGCAGAATGAGAAATAAAATTAAGTGTCTGGCCAAAAAAAAAAAAAATTAAGAGTCAGAAAAGAAGGAGCATCCAGGCAGTCCTTGACTTACAACCACAATTGATCCCCAAATTTATGTTGCTAAGTGAAACATTTGTTAAGTGAGTTTTGCTCCATTTCCCGACCTTTCTTGCCACAATTGTTAAGTGATTCCTGTTGAAGTGACTCCACTCCTTGGCTATATTTGGTCATATACAACAATTGCCTCCAGTTATTAAGTTAGCGACACAGTTGTTAAGTGAATCTGGCTTCTCCATTGACGTTGCTTGTCAGAAGGTTGCAAAAAGGGATCACATGACCCCTGGACAATGCAACTGTCATAAATACAAGTCAGTTGCCAAGCATCTGAATTTTGATCAGCGCAGGGATGCTGCGACGGTTGTCAGTGTGAAAAATAGTTATGAGACACTGTTTTCAGGGCCATTGTAAGTCCAAATGCTCACTAAACGAATTGTTTTAAGTTGAGGATTACCTATAATTGGCCCCGTTCAATGCTGATTTTGGTTTTTGCCCTCCTATTGCTACAACCCACTATTTTAACCCAAGACTATTTTAGGTAGTAAAATATAGCATCCTTCCGCCTAGAACAGTTAAGTCCCAAAGCTCCGGAAATGATCTTTCTTTTTTCCCACTTTAATTAAAAATTATTTAAGTTTTTCAAATGTCTGTGGGTGCTTATGTAAGGAGAAGAGCATCATGCCAAGAGAAATGGAATGTGTTGTAGGTGTAAAGAAGAGGAATTAATTCTAGATGAAACCTCGGCTTTCAAATATTCTAACCTCCATCTGCGTAGCTAGGTAGCTTTAATATCCTTTCAACAGATGCTCAGTGCCGCCCCCCTTCCAATGCAGCATAGTCCACATAGTTCTAGGCAGCCACCTGACTCCACACAGCCAAGAGTGGAGGGGTAAAGAATCTGTGGCCCAGAATCCTTTACTGCAGGGGGTGTTCAACTCAAGACCGTCGGCCGGATCAGGCCCTCAGAGTGTTAGATCTGGCCTGTGGGGCCACCCTGGAAACAGCAAAGGACCAGCCCACAGTGCCTCTGCCAGCAAAAATGGAGCTCGGGAGGGCGGCCCTTCCAGATTGTTTTCAGCCAGGGCAACCTACTGCAGCCCTCTACCAGTGAAAACCGAACCCTCTGCTAGCAAAAATGAAGCTCCATTTTCGCTGGCAGAGGGCTGCAAGAGGCCATCCCAGCAGCCGTCCCAACTCCATTTTCACAGCACAGAGCCATACCCACCCCATTTCATCTTGGCCACCACCACCCCAGCCCCCCTGAGGTCAAACACAACCCTGATGCATCCCTCAATGAAATCGAGTTTGACACCCCGGCTTTACTGGGACTGCTGGTAATTGTGGTTCATGGATATCTATGAGCCAGAGGATCCTATCCCTCCAATAGCTTCTAAAGGCCTCACTGGAAGGTATTGACACAACTTCTACCAAACCCCACTGCTGTTCCTTTTAATTTCCACAGTCATGTTCAGTATAAAGCAAGAATGACATATAATGGAAAAGGAGGACTGCATTGGGAGAAATAAGCCAGTCCTCATCTGGATTTAAAGAAGTATCAGACCTTACAGAAGTAAACTAGCATAAATTACAATGCCTCTGAAGCAGTCCAAGACTATCTTCCAGCAAGAAATAGTGACATGCCATTCTCCACGTGAAGGAGAAAATCCCATAAGCATTTCTAATCACCCATGGCGATAAAAGTACAAAAACAAAATAAACCATTTAACAGTTTCTTTTCTTTTAAGGTGCCCCAAATCATCTGTTTCATTTTGTCCCGGCAGTCTTTAAGAATTGGACGTGTTTGGAAGAGAAAAAGAAAGAAAAAGAATACCAGTACAAATGTTGTTGTTGTTGAAGCAAGGCAAGGCTCTATGACTGAGCTGAGCTGAGCACTGAAAGTGTTCAATCTTTTCCTAGCCTTATCAGTGAAATAAATCTAAGTCCTTTATACTGTACATATAAGGATTTTACTTCAATTTCCCAAACTGTTGCTTTTAAGTATATTTTTTGATGATTTGACTCTATGTTTAGGTCCTTGATACTATATATGTCTATGTTCTTGTCCCCCCAGACTTTATAACCTTTTAATGTTCTTGGGTGTGCCTAACTTTACAATAAAACAATCATTTCATTAACATGCCAAATAATGAAACAATTATTTTCTTGCAGCTGTTTCTTATATTCATTGAGGCATCTTCTTCCATCCTTCCCTGAAAACGGTCAGAGGGAGGGGCAAGCCCCCAACCTTATTACATGACACTGATCTCCTGCCTGGATTAATTTTCTTCACCAAAAGAGTGACCATTGTCAAAAGCCACATATTGCCATGGAAACAGTTGCCTTGGCCATACACAAAGATCTGTTTGCTTTCTTAGGTCTCCTAGAATTTTGAAGGCGTAGACCTTGTCTTTTCAGTCACAGAAGCACACATGGTCTATGAGTAAATCTTCTGAATGTCTTTTCAGGGTGACCATTGCAGCAGTTTTCCCCCCACTCTCCCTCCCCCCTTTCTGCCCCCCCTCTGTCCACACATACAGAAGGAAAGAAGGAAAGAGTTTACATCCTTTCTCTGCTCCCCACATTATACAACCACTCCAAGTACATCAACTCACAAATGGCTGCACTGCTGCTGCTACTTGACTCAATCAAGTGAAGTACATTGGATACCCACAGGCTGCAACTGCTGGGGAAAGACGAAAAGAGAGAAGGAAAAAGCTGACATGTATTTTAGTTAATAATAATGCAATACACTATCTCAGCAGTAGCCTGGCCATTGGCAACTTGATTGGCTTTCTCATGGGTTGCTGTATATAGTTTTCAAACAACAGGCAGCTAGTTCTGTCAGAATTTCTTTTGTTAATTCCTAGCTTTAACCAGAAATGCAAAGGAAAATATCCTTTACTCCAGTAGCACTACACTACCTCTACCACTGATGATGTTACCTAGTGTATTATTCATACCTAGTGTGAATAATAAAATGCCTGCAAGAAAACTGCCATGCTCAGAGAGCACCAAGGACCCCTCATTTCAACCCTGAGCTACAAATATTCTCCTTCATTGTTTTGGATTCACCGTAAAGCAGAAAAAACAACAACAACTTGGTCTTCATGTTAAAGGAATCTGATAACAAGTGCTGGGAAATTAGGAGAGCACAACCCTAATTTCATATGTTAAGTCAGCATCCCACAACACTATTCCCAGATAATAATGTATAGAATTGGGAATTGCCTTCCAGCTAGTAAGACAAAGAATCAGGGACATCATTTGTTTAATGTGCTGTTCATCATGCAAAATCTTATTATTTACTGCTGCCCAATCCCAACATACATTTTGTCTTACATTATGTCTTAATGTAGTGCTGTGATTCAATTTTCTTTTACTACCAGTTCTGTGGGCGTGGCTTGGTGGCCATGACAGGGGAAGGATACTGTTGGGAAAAAGAAGTCAGAGGTGGTATTTGCCGGTTCTTCAAACTACTCAAAATTTCCGCTACCAGTTCTGCAGAATTGGTCAGAACTTGCTGAATACCACCTCTTCCTAAAGGGATAGCTTTGAAAAAAAAATTAACTGAGACTGCAACAATGTTCGTCACTGTGAAGTCTAGTCAGTCAAACTCAAAAAAAGACACCTCACTGATTACCATGGAAGAGATTTTTCTCCTCAATATTGCCTTTTCAATATTTGCAACATCTAGGCATATCCAGAAAGTGATTTCTGCCTCAACCTTGAAAACCATCGAAGTAGATTTGCCATTCTTGTTGTAACCTGTATGTATAAATAAAGCAATATTTCAAGAGCATATGTAATTCCATGACAATTGCTTCTGGATGGCAACTCTGCCATCCTTTTCCAATGCAGCGGAAATGGTACTCAGCTTTTGTTATGGCTGCATGCATATTTTATAGCTTTTTCATTGTCTGGAAACATTCTGCTCACCTGTTTGCCTTCACAGCAAAATGTGAAAGAAAAAGAAGAAAAGTATGAAAAATACCTCTAAATTAATTAGTAGTCCGTGTGTGAGGATATTTCAGATTGTCATATATTTGACAGTACAGGTAATTTTGCTTAATATTATGAAGCCCAACAATGGACACTCACCATCTTCAGGCTGGTGCTTTTGGCTTCGTGCTTTTGCTCGCACAAGTACGAAGCCGAAAGCACCAGCCTGAAGATGGCAAATGGGATTTCGAGTCAGACTTTTACAGTGTTTTCAGATTTAAATCTGGGGCAGCCTATTGCTGTGCCAGAATGGTTTTTACTTCATCCTGATTGGTTGGGAGTCTTGGTCTGTGTTTATTGGTCTTGGAGTTTGCTGTGTTCTGCTTGATTGGTGTTTCTAATATCTTCTGTCTGTTTTTTGGCTCTTTTTGTATCTTGATTGGCTGACAACATTGTGTTACTTTATTGGAGGCCTTTAGTGCAGCTTGGCTCTGGGTAAATGGACGGCTATCATTAGTTAGGAAGCTGGGTTTGATCTAGGTGCCTGATTGGGGTGTGTTTGAGCTGGAGGTATGGGGGGGGGGATCTGTTTGTGCCCAGGTGTTTGCCTGGCTTGTGGTGTGGAGATTTTTTGGTTGTGAGTGCAGGCTTCCAAATGATTGACAGTCTGGTGGAATCATCTCTTCTATTCATGCTGTCTGGTCTTTTTTCAATCTCTATGGCTTCTCTGATGATTCTGTGGCTGGGGTTTTCTATAATGGCTAGGGTTTTGGTGCCATTGAAGTTGATGCTATGACCTGTGGCTTCCATGTGTTGGACTAGTGAGGAAGTGTGTTCCAGCTTTTTGATTGCATTTTTGTGTTCCTCCAGGCGGGTACTTATTCTTCTATTGGTCTGTCCAATGTATGTGGCCGGGCATGATGCACAGGGGACTTTGTATATGCCTTGGTTTTCCAGGTCAATTTTATCTTTGGGGTTTCAAAGGATGGCTGCTATTTTTCTGTCTGTTTTGAAGGCAGTCTTGATGTGATGTCTGTGTAGTATCTTACTGATTTTGTCTGTAGTACCTCTTATGTAGGGCAGGACAGCTGTTCCATAGGTCTGTTCATCTTCTGGGTCTCTATTATGTCTCAGTGTGTTTTTGTGGATCAAGTTGGTGATTTTGCTTTTGTGGAAGCCGTTGGCTGTCAATACTTTAGTCAGGGTGCATAGTTCAGTCTTAATGTGTGTCTTGTCTGCCAGGCGTTTGGTTCTAGTAATTAGTGTTTTAGCCACGGAGTTTATCTGTGCTGGGTGGTGGTGGGATTGGGTGTTGAGGTAGCGGTTAGTGTGTGTTTTCTTCTGGTATATGGTGTGTCCTAGTGTGCCATCTGTTTTTTTGTAGATTAGTACATCGAGGAATGGTAGTTGTTTGTTTCCGTTTCCATGGTGAACTTGATTTTGGGGTGTGTGCTGTTTAGGTGGGTTAGGAAATTGTTTAGGTTTTCTTTTCCATGGGGCCAAATGTGTCATTGATGTATCTTAACCATAGTTTGGGTTTGAGGATGGCATTGGCCAGGGCTCTGGATTTGAATTCTTCCATGAACAGGTTTGCAATGACGGGTGACAGTGGTGATCCCATAGGGGCTCCTTCAATTTGTTTATATCTTTGTCCTTTGTATATGAAATATGTGTTGGTTAAGCAGTGTTCTGTTAGTTCCATGAGGTGTTTAGCTGGTTGGTATTTATTTTTGATGATTTCAAGGGTCTCTTTTATCGGGACTTGAGTGAATAGTGAAACCACATCAAAACTTACAAGCAGATCTTCTTGCTCCACGTGTAGATCTTTGATCATTTCCAAGAAGTGGAATATATATATATATTTTCTGAGGTTCTCATGGGTATTTGTATGTGGATCTTTGGTTATTCAGGTTTTCTCCCATGTAAGATTGGGAGTATCTCGGCAACGTTTCAATGAAGTCTCATTCATCATCTTCAGGCTTGTGTCTTCAGCTCTGTGCTTCTCAGAGTGATATGAGCTTGCAGCTGCTTCTTCCTTTTAACTGCTAGTGGGGTGTGACTTGATTGGGTGGGGGCTTGGCTGTGCTCTGATTGGGTGGGGGGGTGTTCTCATTGGTTGGGGGTTTGGCTGTGTTCTGATTGGTTGGGGGGTTGGCCGTATTCTGATTGGCTGGAGGTGTGTTCTGTTCAGGTGGGGGCTTGGCTGTGCTCAGGTTAGTCTTAGTTGCTGGGGGATTTAAGCTGGTGAGCTGTGATCTTGCTGTTTGGCTTCGAGTTCGTGGTTGTGCCACATCTTCATGGTGGGGGTCAGTTCGCTTCATGTATGGCTCGGAGGGGTTTGAAGTGGGTAGTGATGCAGCTGCAGTGCGGCTTCTGGTCGGTGGTTGTGTCTCATCTTCTGTGTGGCTGTGAGTCTGCTTTTTACATGGCCACTCAAGTGTTGAACATCACCCCATAGCAGTCTGCAATTGGTGAGATCTACCCCCACTCTCTTGGTTTCCAGAAGGGCCTTAAAACCTGGCTCTGTTGGGTGGTCTGGGACCCCGATTGTGGGGATGCTCTATCCTGCGGATGACTGACAGGGTAAAGTGAAGTTCCCACCCCCATGCTCCCCGACCTCTTGGCTTTTATTCAGGGGTGGAATTCAAATTTTTTAACAACAGGTTCTGTGGGCATGGCTTAGTTGGTGGGCATGGCTTGGTGGTCGTGTGACTGGTGGACATGTTATTGTCTGGGTGTGGCCAACTCAATATCACTCACATTGAGATACGCATCTCCTCACCTGGCCTCTCATGATTGTGGGGATGCTGCAACAGTCATAAGTGTGAAAAATGGTCATAAGTCACTTTTTTTAGTGCCATTGTAACTTTGAATGGTCACTCCACACAAGCAAAGTACCAGCAAAGGAGGGAAAAAAAACTCCAGAGAAGTTCCTGAGACAGGAAGTCTAGTCCTGCCAAGAATGTAATAAGGGTTAACGGAGAGGCAGTTTCTGTAAGCAACACCAGAATGTTTCCTTCCTGTCTTCCTTACAGGATTAGGCCAGTAATTTCTTCTAACAACCAGTTCTCCGAACTGCTTAGAATGTTAACAACCAGTTTTAGCGAATAGGTGCGAACTGGTAGAATCCCACCCCTGCTTTTATTCTCTACTTAATCATTAATTTTAATTGTTTTATATTACATTTTAATCATTTTGTAAGCTGCCTGGAATTGCTTCAACAACAACATGGAGACAGGGATACAAATTTGATAAATATATAAATTGAATCCGCACCTTTCTTTAATACGTATCTCTTTTCTGAACCCTCTGGGGACACCCTATCCCATAATCTGAGGCACCTGGAGAAGACCATTGAAATGGGAAAAGCCACTTGGGCATATGTTCAGACACCTATCCCACCCTTTTGTTTTCTACTCTGAAAATCAGGGGATTTTGTTTTCCTATTTGATCATGTCAAAGTTTTCCTTTTCTAATTAAGTATCTTTAAGTCAAATACTTCAATAATTCATTTACATTGTAAAAACCCAAGTAGCTCCTCGTACAGCAAATTAACCATGATTATTTATGCCTTAAGAGCTGGTGTAACGCAGCAGTACTGTCAAAGGCCAACCATTGCCTCAAACGGTGTAGAGCACACAATGATCTGGAAGTCCCTTGGATAATGACCCTGGGGTTATGAGACCTGAAAACTTCATCCATTGACATAAAAGTGGCCTCAAGGCAATTGTGGTTGGCATTTTGGTTACTGGAAAATACACAGACAATATGCATTTTAAACGTCTGTTTGTAAAGAGTGCCTGGAATAGCCACTGGTCCACACGACATCCTTTATTGAAACTGACTTCTCATTACTGCAGCTCCCAAAGTTTCAGAACATAGCTACAAACCATACTAATAATAGGGCTCTCACCACACTTACATTTAAGAATTGGGTTTTGTTACCTGCTCAAGTAGTTGCTCCCTTTAGCAAGAAAAAAATTAGGTTGCTCTGTCAGTTTGCTGTTGTGAAGCACTGCTTTAAAATCAGGAAAATCAGATAATCGGTCTGTCATATACCAAGCCAAGGTTATTTAAACATATTTTCTTGAGTAAAGTCAAAGCAGATGGGTTCATCCAGCATGTTAAAGTATAAATGTGTCTTTACAAACCACTGAAGTATGCTTGGTTTCCACTATATACTAAACCAAAACCAAACCAACTGTGTTATGGCTTAGCAAATTGTATGAACCAGGTTTATTGCCGACAGGTGGTGTGTAGTCCACATTTTAACAGTCAGCAATGGGACTAATTGTTATACAGCAGAAATGGGGTCATTGGAAAGGTAGATCCAAATATATGGTGCAGGTTCAACATAGACTAAAATGAGATGGGTCTTTCAAATATTGCTGAACTACAATTCCCAGCTGCCTTAACAAGTAATGTTTTATTCTGGTCTATCTGATGTCTCCTATACTTGCACACCACATTCGCTACATAAGTTGGATAGTCTCGGATATGAAGTTGGAGAATATCAGCAAAATTTCTCAGGTGGATTTCAGCATTCATGTCAAAGCTAGGATAAGAGAGCTCCTTTTGTGGCTATCAGCTGATAAGCTAGTATAAGAGAGCTCATACCAGGAATGCGGAGGACTGGTAATAGCAGTGGCACAAGATCTGTTATGTTGTTTTCTATCACAGATCATCTTCTATTCACTGCTGTGGCTCTAACTCCTACCATTCTTTCACCCAAATGAATTAACTACATTGGGGCTGCAATGGAAACGTATGCCCTTATCACAATGTGTGACAGAAAAAACGTATTACAGAATCCAGGGCTTCAATATTTTAAATGAACTGAGCTGAAGTCTGAATAATTCAGTTTATGACAACACAGCAATGCAGGTCAGTTTTGGAAAGTGCCATCTGAGGAATGTTGCTTAATTTTATGGCATTTGAGTTTCATAGCTTTTCGCAAAGTTTGCTTTTCTCTTTCTTACGCATGCAATATCCTATGCAATGCAGCAGTATAGAATAAGAAGTTCTGTCTTGCAGAACTGACAAAGGAATGTTGCCTCAAGTTAAAACTTTATGAAATCATTGGGTTAAAAAAAATGTGCTCATAGTAATTATTGGTATATCTACGTAGATTGTCCCTAATCAACCCATGATGGTATAATTTCATTAATTTTCTCCAGTAGTCAATCTAATGCTCTCCTGTCAATGTAGAAGGGGGGGCATTTTTGTTGTGACAAGTTGTCTACGACTTGACACCCTTGAGAGATCATGTGGCATGATTAGCATTACGTTGGCTACCTAGTTTCCTAGTTACACAGAAGTCATTCTCCCTCAAGTTGGTTCCTTCTAGACATGCTAGTTTTATACTTTTGTGTATCATCTGGAGATAAATTGACAATATGCCTTCAGAAAGGGTAGAAAACATCAGGCAATATCCCCCTGATACCAGCCAAGCTATCAACAAACAGAAAATGAAAGAGCATCAGAATATGTGCAATTATTCAGCTCTTAGCATACTCTGTTTATTGAATAAAGCAGTGAAGCATAGAGAAGGAAAAAAGGCTGCTTTGATATTATGCCAATTTGCTTTCTTTAATAACTAAATTCTAGAGAATTCAAAAAGTGCCCATATTCTTCCTGGGGATTGGCTCCAGCATGAACCTGAAGGCATGAAAGGATCAATTTTTGGTCCCGGTGACCGATTCAGATTGAAATTGGATCCTGCAACATTATCCTAGAACACATATATTTACCTTCATTGTGAGAATTTAAAAACTTTCTTGATATTGTGTGGCATTTTGATTGGTCCCTTTGTCTGTTTCCACATTACATTATGCTTATATGTTGCTCTGATGCTCCTTCATTTTCAGCTCAAGAAAATATTTCTAAATTGAATATTGGGGTGCTGGTCTATGACCCAATACAGATTTGAAGATGATATTGGAATTCAAGGAATAATCTTTCATATACTCAATCTGGCTTTATAATATTTGCATTTTTTTAAGGCACAGCTGGGTACTATGTGGTAATCCTGATGTTGTTTGACTACAAGTCTTAGCAGCCTTAACCAACATGGCCAGAAGGGAGAGATAATGAGAACTGTAGCATAACAACATTTGGAAGGCAAAGATTCTTCACCTTTGTTTTTAAGGCAAGTCCTCACCAGCTGATCTGGACAACATTGCATCATTGAGGGTTGGGAGATCTTTTCTAATTAAACTCATGGGATTCTGGGTTTCTGGGATTCTTTCTTACATAAAAATAAGGAAGAAAAGGAATGTACTGACATAAAGGTGTTTTTTTTTTTAAGTGACAGTGGTATACCTGCTACAAAGAGATTCCTAAACAGTGTTGTTTATATCTCCAGGATAAAAGACCAGAAGAGAAGTCAGCAGGAAGTTAATCACATAAATGGCAACTCAGTTCAGGTGCTAAGAGACCTAGAGAGATTTTGCCTTAATTAAATTCGTAGGGCTGGGAGGGAGCTTGGAGATATTCTAGTCAAACTCCCGACCCAAGGTAGGATTATATCACCTTGGACAAATGGTTGTCCAATTTTTTCTTGAAAACCTTCCGCCATAGAGCACCCACAATTCCAGGAAGCAATTGTTCTAAATGTCAGGAAATTCCTCCTTATTTCTTTGGATCACCCTTGGATGAGCTTCCACCCACTACTTCTTGTCCTGCCCCCAGGTACTATGGAGAATAAATTGATGCCCTCTGCCTTGTGACAGCCCTTTAAGTATTTGATGAGCACTCTTTCAATTTTGGTCATTTATGAAGATGTTGAAGAGCACTGAGCTTAAGGCAGAACTTTGAGGTACTCCACTGCATGCTTCCATCTATGTAGAAATACTTCCACTGAGGATCACATGCTGAGTAGGGTTGGTCAGCCCAACTGCCAATCCACCTGGTGAGTTTTCTAACTCCAAATGAGAACCGGAAGTTCCTCTTGCATATCCTCTTAAAGTTTCCAAGATTTTGTATGCACCCCAAATGAGCATTAAAAGACCTTCAGAAAAGTCATGTTGTTTCTGCTTGCCAGTTAAACAAGGCTTAATACCCTCCTTTATTGTATTTCTATGCATGGATGTCCACAATGGGGACAAATAAATGTACCATTCATAATAGCAAGACATGTGTATGATGTCATGACACAACAATTGACCTGCATCATCTGCACAATAATGTCACGACATCTGTGTTGTCGATTTAATGTCCTCGTGGCTTACTGCAAAGATTGCCACTTTTTTACCTTTTAAAAAAAACTATGGTAGAGTAATTTGGAATTAAACTTACGCTTTGCAGCAATCCTCAACATTATGCAATTAACACACTGTCCATGCACATGTTCAGTTTCCAGAAGGGTAGCCATGTTAATCTTTTGCAGAAAATTAAAATAGCATGGTAACATCTTAAAAATCATGAATTTATTATTGGATTAACCCACTTCACATATAGTTTCAAGATGCAAGACAATAAGCCATTATTTCTGCTTGAGGGAATGATCAATTACTGCATTTTTTCCCTTTTAAACAATCTTCAATACTTTCTCACTAGCACTGCATACACACACACACACACACACACACACAGAGAGAGAGTATATTCTCACCACCAGCAAGCTGTTAAGAATGTGATCTGTTTTATTATGGATTTCACGTAAGTAGGAGAACAAAGTCATCTATTTGCTATATGTTCTATTTTAATAAACTATACTTTCATTTCATTCAGTAGCTTCAGCCTCTGGCTATCTGTTGCTCTGTATATTAGTTTTAAATAAACATTGCTTGCAATAACACTGTTCTGCCTGGAGTTAAGAAGTGGTTAGATTTGCTTTATATTTGTGATCCCACTGAAAACATTTATTCAGTCCCAGGGAAAAATAAATGTGCTCCCTCAGCTCTGTCAAGTATAAACTGTTATTGATCTCTTAAATGAAATTTGTCCATGCTGATCAATCAAACACATTATCCTTTTCCCCCTTCAGTCCATTACCAGCAATGGGAAACTCTCAAGCATCAATAGTAGGTTGGAACACATGTGCCAACACATTTAGCCTATGAGCTTACGCTATCTGAATTATTTTAACTTTCTTTATCTCTGCCGAACCACTCAACCTCAGACTATTTTCTTCTCTGAGAAGAAGGTTAAACAAAATGAAATTCAGTAAAAACACTGATGTTTTGCGTCAAAAAAAAATCCACTGAAACAGCATAGCAATGGCTATCAGAATTAGAAACCATAGCACTGTGCACACAAGATAACAGGGCATTTGAAAGAGCACCGTTGGAATGCACACAGCACGTCAAGTACACACAGGCATAGAGGGTCTATATACAGGAAGGGTTTGGACAGATTGTGAAAGGTATTCTAAAGCTGGGTGGGAGGAGAGCCAAGTCAGGTAGGGCACATTGTTTCTTACCTGCGCATCCTATCCTGCATGAGGAACTTCACATGCACAAGTTTGTGATTACAGAGCCTCTCCTAAATATATCCCGATATGCAAATATTTATTGTGTGGCACTAAAATGGTACTTAGCCATTGAACAGTTTAAACAGTGGCTTTCCAAAGGTGGCCTTCCATGCCCCTCTTAAAAGATATTTCCAGCTGCATAAAGAAAGTTAAAGATGCAAAGTCTGGTGGTACTAATAAATCTATTCCTGGTCAAATTATGGATTGCCTGTATTTTTTCAAGTTGTAACTATTTAGATGAGAACGGAGAGAACTTTGGTTATGCATAGGAGGAAAGGAGGAAGTCATAATCTTAGGATGGCCATCAAACTATTGTTTTGCCACCTTGGGCTAATTTCATAAGACCGCGCTAGGGCCAGTTCTACAAGTGAACACACTGGCTTTTTCTATGGTGACCATTGAACAAGGTTCAATATCTCATCTATCTACTTCTTTTGCTCGATGGGCTCTTATTGTGCAGTCCATGTCCAATGGAAATACTGCAGAGTAGACCAAGGTCCATGCAAAGAAGTAGCAATGGAAATCAAAAGAGGAGAGGAAGTTGCCTCCACCACGCTCTACCTTAAAAGACACTGTGCACCTCCAGGGATGGAGAAAGTCACACAAAGGATTTGAGCAAAAGAAATGTTGAGAATCTATGCAGGACTACTACAGATGCTGAAAAGGGAGCACCATGGATCCCTCTAAAAGACCTTAAATTTAAGATCTTATCTTGTGCTGAAGCCTATAATAAGCTATGCAAGTTATGTACAAATGAAGGACAAAAGCTGATTACCATTTTTGCTTCAAATATAAAATAATATTTTCAGAGCAGTGCTAAATTTGCATTCAAAACAAGCCTGGTCAATGGAAGAACAGCTCCACCTCTCAGCAAAGCTCATGTACAAGTGAAACTCGGAAAATTAGAATATCGTGCAAAAGTTCATTTATTTCAGTAACGCAACTTAAAAGGGGAAACTAATATATGAAATAGACTCATTACATGCAAAGCAAGATAGTTCAAGCTGTGATTTGTCATAATTGTGATGATTATGGCTTACAGCTCATGAAAACCCCAAATCCACAATCTCAGAAAATTAGAATATTACATGCATTCAATAAAACAAGAATTGTACATAGAACAATATCGGACCTCTGAAAAGTATAAGCATGCACATGTACTCAGTACTTGGTTCGGGCCCTTTTTGCAGCAATTACTGCCTCAATGTGGCATGGCATGGAAGCTATCAGCCTGTGGCACTGCTAAGGTGTTATGGAAGACCAGGGTGCTTCAATAGAGGCCTTCAGCTCTTTTGCATTGTTCAGTCTCATGTCTCTCATCTTTCTCTTGGCAATGCCCCATAGATTCTCTATGGGGTTCAGGTCAGGTGAGTTTGCTGGCCAATCAAGCACAGTAACCCCACGGTCATTGAACCAGGTTTTGGTGCTTTTGGCAGTGTGGGCAGGTATCAAGTCTTGCTGGAAAATGAAGTCAGCATCCCCATAAAGCTCATCTGCGGAAGAAAGCATGAAGTGCTCCAAAATCTCCTGGTAGACGGCTGCATTGACCCTGGACTTAATGAAGCACAGTGGACCAACACCAGCAGATGACATGGCTCCCCAAATCAACACAGACTGTGGAAACTTCACACTGGACTTCCATCATCTTGCAGTGTGTGCCTCTCCATTCTTCCTCCAGACTCTGGGTCCTTGGTTTCCAAATGAGATGCAAAAAGTTGCTCTCATCAGAAAAAAGGACTTTGGATCACTGAGCAACAGACCAGGTCTGTATTTCTTTAGCCCAGGTCAGATGCTTCTGATGTTGTTTGTTGTTCAGGAGCGGCTTGACAAGAGGAATACGACATTTGAAGCCCATGTCCAGGATTCATCTGTGTGTGGTGGCTCTGGATGCACTGACTCCAGCCTCAGTCCACTCCTTGTGAAAGTCCCCGACATTTTTGAATGGCCTTTTCCTGACAATCCTCTCCAGGCTGCAGTCATCCCTGCTGCTTGTGTACCTTTTTCTTCCACACTTTTCCCTTCCATATAACTTTCTATTAATATGCTTTGATACAGCACTTTGGGAACATCCAACTTCTTTTGCAATTACCTTTTGAGGCTTTCCCTCTTTACGGAAGGTGTCAATGATGGTTTTGTACACAACTGTCAGGTCAGCAGTCTTTCCCATGATTGTGATTCCTACTGAACCAGACTGAGAGACCATTTAAAGGCTCAGGAACCCTTTGCAGGTGTTATGGCTTCATTAGCTGATTAGAGTGGGACACTTGAGACTAGAATATTGAACCTTTTCACAATATTCTAATTTTCTGAGATTGTGGATTTGGGGTTTTCATGAGCTGTAAACCATAATCATCTCAATTAGGACACATCACAACTTGAACTATCTTGCTTTGCATGTAATGAGTCCATCTCATATATTAGTTTCACCTTTTAAGTTGCATTACTGAAATAAATGAACTTTTGCATGATATTCTAATTTTTCAAGTTTCACCTGTACTAATTAGGACCGTGTTTATACAATTGGCTTAGCCAACTGTCAAGAATTGCCTATTGCCTAAACCTCAACACGGATGTTTAGTTGTTTTTTTTAAATGAAAAAATTATTTGCAAATGTATATTAAGGACCAAACTAAAGATTAAATTTTGTAACTGGCATTTTCCCCACAACATATTTTTTTTTGTCCAAACTGCCTCTCTCCACACCTGTTGTAACCCACTATTAATACCAAATGGAAAACATAACACTTCTGCTTCTGTATGTTTTTGCCTTTATGACTCATAGAAACAGAGACATGAAATTTGTTCTAGGGATATTGATTAAAAATTCATACTGCACCTCCAATTCTCTCCCCCAAACTGCCTTTTTGAGCTAAAGATATCCAGGAAAAATTGATCACATATCTGACATCTTCTTATCTGGTTTCTATCCTGTATCAGGGTTGTCCCAGAAATTATTGGATGAAAGTTCTGATCTATGAAAAATTTCTAATTTCACCCTATTGCTCAGAGTAGCTTTTTTTGTTTTGTTGGTACGAATTTAATTTCAGTTGAGCTGAAAAAAGAAGGGAGACTGTCTCAATAAGTGCCATGAAGAGCTGATACACCATTGCTGTCAATAGCTTATGTGCTGGTCTTCTGTCTTACCGATAGGTAATAATTTTCAAAGCAAGCTTAGGGAGCCGTGACTCTTGATTAAAACTAATAAGGGAGGGAGACATGGCTTTTTAAAAATCTCTCAAGAAATTATTACTGACAACTCTCCTTTGGATTCCCTTATAGAAGAAAAGCAATGAGAAGTTAAAATGGAAGGAAGTAGATCCAAGATTTTGCCTGCAGCATAATGATGACATTACTGTTGCTGTTATAGACCAAGTAAAAACCTGAATAATACTTTTGCAACAGACTCTTTCAAATCAGTATCCTCAAACAAAGGATACTCTCCTTTGTTTGAGGATTTAAATTTAAGCTTATTTCATACAGCACTCAATATATTCTTAAATATATTTAGGAATATGTTTTGCCGAACACAACAGGACTTCCTTCTGATAAGATTGCAGTGTTTTTCACCACATATAAAAGAATGAAAGGGGTTTCAGTTGCGGCAGCTGTCCTGTATTTATTGACCCCTCTTTTTGTGGACACCATGATCAGCACAATAATAAATCTTTATGTATATGTTTGTGCTTGATATGGGTGAAAGAGAAAGGTATTGAGTTAGATCAATCTTTATTTCCCACCAAAAGTTCTGACAGATTTCAAGAAGCCTGCCTCTGAAACAATGCTTTTAGATGCAAATTAAGCAAAACGATTTAGGCAGACACATTAGCTGGGATGATGCATCGAGTGACCACATACGATTGTGTTGGATTTACATTGTGTATTGTTGTTGATGATGAGTCAGTTGATTCAATAAAAACAAATGAGTCATGACTGAATCATCTAATCCAAGCCCTGCCAGATTTCATTCCACCCAAAGGATCAACAATTTAATACTGAATGAACATAAGAGCAGTTCTTTTATCTGCGGGTGCATCTTGGAAGTCTATAAAGCACCTGTAATGTACATTTAGTCACTTATTTTTAAAAAAATAGAAAGAACCCCCATAAGGTATCTCTGTATTGATTTACAGTTAGAGACCCAAGGACAATTTAAAAAGAAAAATTATAAACTCCTCAGAGTGGAGGAAGTTGTGACCAAGTGACCTGTGCATTCGTTCAGTTTCTCCTATATATATGAAATATTAAAGAACAGGGTAAAAACATGTATACAAGCCGTCCTCAATTACCAGAATAGGGACTTAGCCACTTCCTTACTAAGCTTTTTAACTGTTAAGTGACTACACCCAACTTATGATGTTACGTGTATTATACTTTTACCTGGGTATAATACAGGTAGTCCTCAACTTACAACCACAACTGAGCCCAAAATTTATAAGTGAGAAATTTGTTAAGTGACTCTTGTCCCATTTTATGACTTTTCTTGCCGCATTTGTTAAATGATTCACTGCCGTTCCTAAATTAGTAACATAGTTGTTAAGTGAATCTGGTTCCCCCATTAATTTTGCTTGTCAGAAAGTCACAAAAGAGGATCCCATGACCCCAGGACACTGCAACTGTCATAAAAGATTGTCAAGCATCCAACCATTGTCAAGCATCTGAATGAAAATCATATAGCCATAGAGATGGCTGCAATGGTCAAAAGTGTGAAAAATGGTCATAAGTGTGAAAACGGTCATAAGTGACTTTTTTTGCAGTGCAGTTGTAACTTTGAACAGTCACTAAGTGAAATGTTGTAAGTCAAGAACTACCTGTACTGTATAATACTTTGACCTGTGGTTAAACACATGAAGATACTGTCAGCGTTCCAGAAAACCTCCACTCCAACAAATAACTCCGAGACAGACATTTTCTCAAAAGTTCTGTTTTAATTGGATAGTAAACTGCTGGCACAACTGAGGAAATCCCAAATCTGAAAGTTCCGGGATTCCTTGCAAGAAATAAAAACTACAAATCCATCCCCTGCACCCATCATCACATCATATGCCCAATCACCATCCGTCCCAACTTGAGACTTCCCTTCACTTATGCACAAAACAACATGACCTTGAATTAGAAAAAAAAAAAGTATTATGTCTAACTACAAACACTCCAGTGGTGGGATTCCATTTTTTTTTACTACTGACTCTGTGGGGCGTGGCTTGGTGGGCGTGGCAGGGGAAGGATACTGCAAAATCTCCAGTCAGAGGGGGTATTTGCTGGTTCTCCGAACCACTCAAAATTTCTGCTACCGGTTCTCCAGAACTGGTCAGAACCTGCTGAATACCACCTCTGATACACACCAAGAAATTCCCATCTCCCATTTTCCAGGCTCAAAATGTGGCAGCGTGGGAACATCTGGTCTCAATATGGCTTCCAAAGCTAACACATACTGCTCAATACTCCCTACTGATTTTGCTTCTCAGAAGCCAGCTGCGAGGTTCACAAATGGTAACCACGTGTCCATGGTATGCTGTGATTATGATAAATACACACCAAGCTCCCAAATCATGATCAAATGACTGTGGGGGATGCTGCAATGGCTGTCAGTTTGAGGACTAGTTGTAAATCTACTTTTTTCAGAACTATTGCAAGCTTCTAATGGTGTCTGAAAGAGACAAGCATTAACTGGGGATTACCTGTACTTAAAGTTACGGCTAACCAAGTCATAGAGTAGTTCAGTGGTGGGATTCAAAAATGTTTACTATCAGTTCTGTAGGTATAGCTTGGTGGGCGTGGCAGGGGAAGGATACTGCAAAATGCCCATTCCCTCCCCACCCCACTAACCTGCTTTCCAGCTCCATTCTCCTGTACAGGGCAACAAACTCAGCTAATCAACTGGGACTCAATGGGAGGCAGAGAACAGTTGGGGGCGGGCCAGTCAGAGGTGGTATTTGCCAGTTCTCCAAACTACTCCAAATTTCTGCTACTGAATACCACCTCTGAAGGAAAAATGCAGCCAAAAAGCCTGCAAAAAAACAAAAACCTCTGAACATTCCTTTACCTTAAGATGACACTGAAAGAAAAAGCATTCAAAAAAACCCAAAATGTGCACAGGTAGTCTTTGACTTATGACTACAATTGAGCCCAACATTTCTGTTGCTAAGTGAGACACTTGTTCTGTGAGTTTTGCCCCGTTTTACGACCTTTCCTGCCACAGTTGTTAAGTGAAACACTGCCCTTGTTAAGTTAGTAACACGGTTACTAAACAAATATGGATCGCCCATTGGTTTTGCTTGTCAGAAGGTCGGAAAAGGGGACGATGGGGACAGGACATGGCAACCTTCGTAAATAGTAGTCAGTTGCCAAGCATCTGAATTTTGATCACATGACCAGGGGGATACCGTTACGGTTGCAAGTGTGAAAACGGTCATAAGTCACTTTTTTCAGTGATGTTATAACTTTGAATGGTCACTGAATGAACTGTTGTAATTTGAGGACTACCTGCGCTGCTCCTCTCTGACGAAATCTTTCCCCCCTTATGCACACATTACCAGCTTCTAAAATCCCAATTGCACAGGTGCTGGTCTTGCTTGTGCACCTACTAGCTTTGCATTAACTGAAATTTGGGTCAGATTAAATATGACTTGGCATCAATTCACAATTTGCACTAAATCAATATATCACTATATGCAAACAAGCGCTAATCACAACCCGCCTGTATTTCATTGTCATGGTTGATCAGAATGTACACATCAAATTCGCACCTCCATTTTAAAAAAGGTTTTCTTTGAACATAAGTCTCCTTGGTTTAGATGGAATTAAAAGTATCTTTTTTTCTATGGACCGAAAAACTGAGAAATGTTTAGCCACCCATTTATTTTGCCTCTTCAGATTATGTCACTGCATGCTTATCTCTCCCACTCCCAATATATGTATAAATACAAGTACTCATAACAAGGACAACAGTAACTAAAACAACAACATAAAAACAAAAACAAGAACTCTCCCTCTATCAACATCCGCACCAAGTTTTTGATTTGGTGTTTTTCATCAGTATTTCCGTTTCATGGTATGCAACTAAATTGATTGGCTTGTACATAATAGGCACAGATTTCACCTTCTTATTTGGACTCTGCCGACATTTAATTTCCTGAAAAGATAGCAGTACTGAAAAAACTCACTTTTAACCACCCTTTAACCATGAATTGCTTCCAGGATTTATGTAATGTTTTGATTTTTCTAAGAAAAACCTGCTCTCCCCTGCTCCTGGCCACCAACAGTAATGATATTATCTGAACACCGCACATATAATTTCAGCTCATTGCTCAATATCTATTTATAAAACTTTACTTATATAAATAGAGAACCTCCCACACTCTGACTAGTGGAAAAATACATACTGTATGTGCTTCTGGCACGCTGTGGGTAAATGCCTGAAAAGAAAAAAAAAGGAAGTTCAATTCAGAAAGGTATCGTAAGATTTATTACACAATTCTACCTACTTAAGCAAGGGAACAAATCCTTTGGGCTTTATTAACATAAAGGTTAATCCAGGACAAGGGATTAAGAGTTTGAATTGATACCTTGCAGCAGACTGATGCAAAAGGGAAGAACATCAAAGTAAAATTCCTGGACAACTGCAAGTTCATGACATGATAGGATTTTAAAAATCATCTTCCATGTGACTGTGGAGATTCTCAGTTATCCAGGTCATAATTGTCTCAAAGGTGTTTGAGGCAACTGGATTGTGTTTTTTCCCTTAAGGAAGAAGAAGAAAAC